>VXBW01001348.1:0-37530 GCA_013400375.1 Thinocorus orbignyianus | reverse complement strand
GTGTAGATGTGGCACTTCAGGGTATGCTCTAGTGGCCCAGATTGTTGGGTTGGGTGACTTGTTTTGTGGGGGTTGGGTTTTTCTTTTTTTTTGCTTGTTTGGGTGTTTTTTGGTGTGTGTATGGTTGGACTTGGTGATCTCAGAGGTCCTATCCAACCGTGAAAATTTTGTGATTCTGTGAGCAGAGACCCATGGGAGCAGAGACCTCCCTGCCTCTGGCTGATGGCACCCATGGGACAGCACAGCTCACCCCACCAGCACCTGGAGTGCACTGTTTTAAGGAGGATGCCAGAAGAGGCTATGGAGTGAGTGGTCAACCATCCCCTAAGCTGTTGTTTGCTGCTAACACCAGTATCAGTGAGAGCTCAGCCTTGAGGATGTGCAAAGAGGAGCAGCATTACACACGGCCAGCCCTGTGTGCCTTAGGTAGGGATGCCGTATTGCTGCTGTATATTAGAAATCAGGTAGGAAATGAGTATGATCGATTGTTTCTAAATCAGGCCTCCTCTGGGAGCGCTGCTCACCGGCTGTGATATACAAGCCCTGACGTGGTTTGGAGGATTTCACCGGCTCCTGTCTGCCCTGGGGGTTGGTGAATGCCACCGGGCTTCATGATGAGATCCGGACCTTTGTCTGCTCCTTCTATCTCCAGCCCATCAGGCCATCCACTGGTAATTGAAAGCTGCCTGGAAATTACCAGTCAAAGTTTCTGCAGCAGAAGAGAGGCTGCTCTTTGTGGATTTCCTCCGTGGTTTCCAGCAGCCTCTTGTTATGAATGTCAAATCCCTGCGTTTCCCATGAAAAGAGCTAACAAAGCCTTCACGTGGGCTATTTGTTATTCTACTGCTTTTTACATCCTTTTCTCCTGCCCTTTTGAATGGATTAAGAAACCCTCAGATACCGGTACCTGAGGGAAAATTCAGCGGCTCAGCTTATATGCAAATTCCGCATGTTTGTAATTCAAACTGTGTTGATTAGGTACAGTAAATAAGTATTGATTCTGACTAGATGGTTTATGTAACTAAGCAGCGCAGCAGGAATGAAGCATTACAACTATTACAGCTGCATGTGCAAATTACAGAGCTCTCATTTATCGGAATAGTTGAAATGAACTGCTCCTGCTGTGCTGATTAGTTAAATAAGCCATCAAATCAGGGAACATAACCATGTGCCGTAACACCGTGCGCAATCTGGAATTATGTATTGGACTGTAACATTTGTGATTCATACCGGCTAGTCATCCGTCTAACCAACTCAAGGCAAAGAGCAATTTTTCTTATCCTAAACACATAATGTGATATTTGCTCTCCCCAAATATTTAAATGCAGAGTTAGCCTGTGGTGGCTGGCTAGGGCTTTGGAGTGCTTGTGAGCATGAACTGTACAGATATTAAATGTTAGCAGACAGCAAGCAGGAAAGATTTTGCAAACCGGAGCCACATCTAAATTCAAGGCAGGGCCAGCCATGACCCTCATCTCCACCAGATCCAAGTGCCCTGGCAAAGCCACTAGCATCTGTCAGGTGTGGCCGGTTCCCTCTCCTGGCTGGTCCCCCAGGAGGCAATTGCTTTAGCAGCCCTATGGTGATTTTTGTTAAGTGTTTACTTTCAGCATTTTTTTCCGTTTTAGTTGTTACACCCACAGGGCATGTTGAGGGGGAGGAGGGGGGAAGCAGTGATGCAGTTTGCAAGCAGGGGTATGAAGACTTGTGATTATTCCTACTTTTATGGTCTCAGGTGGTTATGAGATTCAGTAGACTTGCCACAGCCTCCAGCTGGGAAAGTCTTCTGCCTTCAGCAAGCTGCATGAAAGGCAGCTTCTTTCACTCCGTCTTTGTGCTCTTTCCTGTGTTGACCATCTCCTCCATTCAGACACCATAAGAAGTCCTGCTTGGGCAGACTTTTGGTCTGGCCCAGTAAGGCTGTCCTCATTTTCTTACCTCTTGGGCTATCTCCTCTTGAAACTCTCACAAAACTTCCAAATCGGAAAATGTGAAGAAGAGATACAGGGAAGTGTATAGTGCACGTCTGGGTGCTGCTGGGCTGAGGATTGTGGGTTACATGAAAGACCAGGGACAGATGTGAGTTGGTATTTCAGAGGAAGCTGGTGCATAGAGCAAAAAAAGAGATGTCATGGGCTGTGCAGCAGCCCTAAGGGATGCCCTGGGAATGCACTGTCACGGCACACAGCCTTTTACAGGGTTTCAAAGTGATGAGCTCCTCCTTCAAGCAAATCTTCCCTTTTTATCCTTCACCCTGGTCTGTGTATTTCTCCCATCAAGCAGAGGATGGAGGGGAGGGCAGGGGCACTGCTGGCTAGTGCTGGTCCTGCTACAGGCTTAGCGGTGTAGAAAACTACTCCAGCTAAGCCAAGTAACTCATTCCTTCTCCTGGATATATGTCCTTCTTTCGGACATTTAACTGCACAGCTCACAGCGTTAAGCTTTGGCAGCGTGCTTTAGTAGGCTTTTGGGGTGATGCCTGGCCATTCTTGCACAGCATATGTGAATGAGGCACGGTGCAGCAGGGCTGGGGAGCAGCAACAACAAGACCATGAGGCACCCGTTAACAGGCTGGATCTGGCTTTGCAAAATCTGCCCAGATCTTTGGCTTAAGCCTTGCTGAGATGTGATGCAGGCTGAATATCAAGTAGAGCTGAGTTATACAATGTTTTACAGTGACTGGTAAGATTGATGACCTGGAAAATAGGATTTGGCACTGCTGCTGGCAATTGATGAGTGTGCTGCCACCATGTGCAGGTAACAGGGGGTCTCTTGGCCAGGCTGTGTCTACCTCTGGTCCTGGCTTGGGTTCATTCCTTCCCTACACTGATGTACCCCCTGACTTGAGACTGACCTTTGTCCATGCAAGGGTGTTCTACCATTTTTGTAAGCATCCTGTTGGATACCTCTCAGTGGCTGGGAGAAGGGGAGGAGCTGCACCCACACCAAGTTTGCAGATGGCAAGGAACGTTGTGAGGAGATGCGATTCTGAGGTCCCACCCAGCCTGAGCACTTCTCTGGCTCTGTAAGTCAGTAATACTACGCTTGTTGTGCAAAATGAGAGTTTGTATTTTGCAAGGCAAATCAGTCCTATCCTAATTGGAAGTCCATATCACCAGGGGATAGATGAAGTGTTACTTTTGAGATCCTCTGGGAAATTCTGGGGTTTGCCTCCTGGTCCAAGTGCATCGTCAAAACAAATCAGCTCAGGCTTAAGCATGGGTCTGCATCTTAGAACTGATAGGAAATGTTAACTCTTGATTTACTCTGAGATGAGTAGGAACAGGATCATGTTTTTGGTCTATCAGCCAGGCTTCCTCGACTACATCTGGACCAGATGATCTCCAGAGCTCCCTTCTATCCTCAACCAATCTGTGATTCTGCTATTGTATTTGTTTAGCATCATCTCACTGGAAGTACTCATGACATTGTACAACACTCTCTTACCAAAGTCCAGTGCAAATACCAGCTCTTGGATTAAAAACCAGAGGAACAAATTAAATGGTAGAAGAGACAGAGGTAGGCAGGAGGGTTTGTAAAGGGCTCAGCACTGGTAGATATTTCATTGACAGTGAATTTCTATTACTCACCCTCAGTTCCGATTTGACACCTGAACGATATAAAAATGCACATCAAATATCCTATAATCATACAATTTTGCAATACCCTTCAGAGTGATCTTCAACATGGCTCCATCTGTATAAGGAAGTTATTACAGGAGTATGAAAAGTTGGAGGCAGACAGACCATCATAATTAACCCCTAATTATTTCCACAAATAAATAATTATTACAGTAAAAATAAAGAGTGATTTCTATTTAAAAGCATCTTCCTATTCCTTTGGCCATAAAAATATATCACAATCAGGAAAATAAATATGTAAAAGCAGAAAACCTAACTGGACCCTACAGGGAGCTCTATCTCTTTAAGATGTTCTGCTGAGGCACCACAAAGACCTTCCAAGATGAACTGAAGCCAAAGTTTCCCAGAAAGCATGCAAAAAAGTCCAGTCACGTTTCCCTCTAGGAAGAAAAAACACTGGCTTTAGGAGTGAACTCTTCTCTGCAGTGAAAGCTAAAGGGAACAACTTGCTGAGTAGGGTTATGTGAGGGCAGGAGTTTCGAGCTGGACTGACAAAAGGAGAGGAAGTTCCTGACATCATCTACCATTTTGGAGAGACTTGAATTAAACTGGTTTTGTGCCTCAGTTTTCCTGTGGTCAATAGGTTGGGGGTGGTTTTTTCAGGTAGCTAAAAGCAAGCTTGCTCTTGACTCTACATCTGGGCTGTTCCCCATTTCAGAGAGTATGGAGGAAAGATGTAACTCAGCTGCTCTCATGTCATGTATTGCCAAGCCTATATTATTCAACAAGGTCATCACCGGAGGAAAACCACTTCACAAACAGCCCAGGTAAACCCTTGGCAGGGGGGTCGGAGGTGTGGGGGACTTTGAGAAGCTGAGGCATCAAGGGGTTGACTGGACAGAAGGAGATGTAAGTGATGCTGCGCACACAAAACTGCTTCCCAAAGCCACCCCCAGCACCTCCCCAGCCACTTTTTCACCACCTTTTCACTTTCCACTGACTTTTTCACTTCTGCTTCTCGCCACTGGACCTTCCTGCAGCCCTGTCTGCTATAATGGATTTCAGCATCTGGGTACTGGCCAACGGCAGTCAAGCTGCTATCTCTTGTAAAGCTGTGGTCCCTAAGCCCCCTGTAAAAGGGTGTTACAAGAGGCTGTATTTATTTGAAAAAAAAAAAAAAAAAAAAAAAAAAAAAAAAAAAAAAAAAAAAAAAGAGAAAAGAACAGAGTATATTACAGCAGGAAAAATAATCAAGAGTGTATGAATTCCTCAAGAGGAAGGGGATGATTGTGTTAGTGTTGCATACGCTTGCTGACTCTATTTAGAAAGTGGTAGGGGGTTGCCTTGTCTCCGTTGCTATTCATATTACCCGAGCATTTCCCACAGAGCTGAGGCAGTTTTGCAATTTTGTTTTACTTTTCATTTTCCCTCCTTGGCCTGCTGGGAAATCACTGCAGAACGCACACAGCGTGGTGCATGGCAGGTAGCTGAGGCCAACCCTGCCCTGGGGCTGGGGAGCAGGGACACCCCAGAGCCAGGCACCAGCTGCATCCCATTGGGAGTCTGCCTGCAGCTGGATTCACACCAGAGGGTTCAGCTTCACCTCATAAGAAGAAGGTTCAGTGGCAAAAAAAATTATGGAGACGGTGGATTTAGCCAAATAAAAGCCCCATTGCAAATGGCTACAAGGAGATGGAGGGGGATACCAAGTCCAATCAAGCCAAGTGCAGGGTCCTGCACCTGGGACATGGCAATCCCAAGCACAAATACAGATTAGGTGGGGAATGGCTAAGGAGCAGCCCTGAGGAGAAAGACTTGGGAGTGCTTCTGAGTGAAAAGCTCAACATGAGCCGGCAGTGTGCACTGTCAGCCCAGAAAGCCAACCGCATCATGGGATGTATTGAAAGAAGCGTGACCAGCAGGTCGTGGGAGATGATTCTGCCCCTCTACTCTGCGCTTGTGAGACCCCACCTGGAGTACTGTGTCCAGCTCTGGAGTCCTCGGCACAGGAAGGACATAGAACTGTTGGAACAGGTCCAGCAGAGGGTCATGAAGATGATCAGAGGGATGGAGCACCTCTCCTATGAAGGTAAGCTGAGAGAGCTGGGGCTATTCAGCCTGGAGAAGAGAAGGCTCCGGGGAGACCTTATAGAAGCCTTCTAGTATCTGAAGGGAGCCTACAGCAGAGCTGGATAGGGACTGTTGGTCAGGAAGTGTAGTGACAGGACAAGGGGTAACGGTTTTAAATTGGAAGAGGGGAGATTTAGATTAGATATTTGGAAGAAATTCTTTCCTGTGAGGGTGGTGAGGCACTGGAACAGCTTGCCCAGAGAAGTTGTGGATGCGCCATCCCTGGATGGGGCTTTGAGCAACCTGGTCTAGTGGAAGGTGTCCTTGTCCATGGCAGGGAAAGTGGAACTCAATGAACTTTAAGGTCCTTTCCAACTCTAACCATTCTATGATTCTATCTGTATCATTGCATTTAGGTACAGCGTTTAGGTCCAAGGACCTCTATCTTTGCTGCTCTGACTTCTCTTATTTATAATTAAATGTAATTAGAGGTGTAATATAAGTGTAATTATATGAGTGCTTTTTCCCACAGACTGCATGACATCTACTGCTGACATCAAGCTGCCCCCTCCCTGGTGCCACCAGCATGAGAGCGAGGAGGAGATTTTACCTCCGCTCACTTTACACCTAAAGCAGCCAGATTTTGTTGGCTTCTGGCACCCTCAGAGTACTATCAAGGCAAGTGATTTGTTGGGACCGTGCTGCCTTTGAGTGGATAAGTATTGTGAAAACTTTAATTCTCCCCTTTGGTAGGAGCTTATTGCAACGCAGGGCACCTTGACTTTCAAATAATAAGGTAACTTGCATCATCACCTAATCAGTTGCCTTAGTAACAGATTTCCTAAATTTCCCTGTTGCATTTGCATGTTCATAAGTATGAAAATCAGTTGTGGGAGAAGGAAAGGAAACAAAAGAAAATCCAAGGCTTTGTAGGATGTGTTGTGTGATGGGAAGGCACCTGTAAGGCTGTTTGCTGATCAGCCTGTGCTTTGTTTACTCACCTTTGTCATGTTGGTGGCCCCCTCAGTGACGCAGCAGCAGCTGGTGCCACAGCTGAACGGGGAGGGGAAGCCTGGAAAATTACTGGCATCCTCCCTGCAAGGTTTGGTGGCACAGGGAGAAAAAGATTATGGACAAATCTTTGTATTGGTAACTGCCAAGGGAGAGCTAAGGTGGGGAATTAAAAATTTAAAATTTTAAGAAAGCTGGCGGTAAAAAGCTTGTGTGTGGGTGTGCTGTTTAGTACCCTTCCAACTCTAACCATTCTATGAACCTATGATTCAGTGATGCTTGGTTCAGCAATGGTCACCTCAATAGGGGTCATTTCCCTGGAATTCGCATCAAGCAAACCTGCTGGAGAGCAACTCTGAGGAAAAAGACCTGGGGATCCTGGTGGACAACAGGATGACGAGGAACCAGCAATATGCCCTTGTGGCTAAGAAAGCAAATGGCATCCCAGCATGCATCAAGAAGAGTGTGGCAAGCAGGTTGAGGGAAGTCATCTTCCCTCTTTACTCTGCTGTGGTGAGGCCCCATCTGGAGTACTGTGTCCAGTTCTGGGTTCCCCAATTCAAGAAGGACAGGAACTGCTGGAGAGGGTACAGCAGAGGGCTAGAAAGATGATTAGGGGGCTAGAACATCTCTCTTAGGAGGAAAGGCTGAGGGACTTCTCTTTTTAGTCTGGAGAAGAGAAGACTGAGGGGGAATCTGACCCATGCCTATAAATACTTACAGGATGGGTGTCAGGAGGATGGGGTCAGTCTTTTTTCGGTGGTGCCCAGTGAGAGGACAAGAGATAAGAGGCATAAACTGGAACATAAGAAGTTCCATCTAAACATCAGGAGGAACTTCTTTACTTTGAGGGTGGCAGAACACTGGACCAGGCTGCCCAGAGAGACGGTGGAGTTTCCATTTCTGGAAATATTCAAAACCCATCTGCACGTGTTCCTGCACAACCTGCTCTAGATGGACCTGTTTTGGCAGGAGGGTTGGACTAGATGATTTCCAGAGGTCCCTTCCACCCCCATATCATTCTGTGATTCAGTGATTCTGGGACCAGCTCTCTGCTCAACCCAGACTCAGATGGCTCCAGTTGCACGGTTGGAGGAGGCTCTGGAGGTGATGCTGCTTGCCATTTCAAGGGGTTTTCTCCAGGCAGATTCACTGCACATCAGGAACTGAAGCCTCTCAATCTGGCACTGGACCTCAACAAGCTGCTTCAGCCTTTCTTGAACTAGCAGCAGACAAAGGACCATGCAGCCTGGACCTGTAAAGGGTGCTTTCCTTCTTTCTGGTAAGCTTCACAGTACAAATGTGAGTTGGGACTGATCTGGAGAAAATAATGGAGTAGAGGGTGAAGGCACCAGGGGTCAGCACAGGATGCACACAGTAACCAGCATCCTGGACCAGTTGTAACAGCCTGAGAGCAGCAATCCTTGAGGGAAGGGGGTACTTCATCCATGTGGTTATGAGCCCTGCTTATCCTGCTTAATCCTGGGTATGCGGTGACAGGTTTCTCCTTAGAATCATAGAATGGTTAGAGTTGGAAGGGACCTTAAAGATCATCAAATTCTGACCCCCTTGCCTTGCCCTGGACATCTGCAGCTCCAGCTCTCTGTATCCGTGGAGCCCCGGCACTGCCCACCCCTTCCCTGCTTGTCCTGAGGGGACACGTTGTGTGAGGACACCGGGGGACAACGTGTTTCTTAGTATTCTCCTTTCCACAATTTTTAGCATAATCAGCCTTTGAGGAGGGAGCAGAGGGCACTGGTGAGGGTGCTGGACTGTCAGCCAGACTCCCACTTTGCCCAGAGCTATTTCTCATCATGTAAGCATACCCCAGTTGATAAGGCTGGGAATGAGCTCCAGTCACACATTATGAAGTCCAGCTCAAAGAATCCATCTCGCTGCACCCATTCTGTAGCCACCCAGTGCTGCTCATGTGTGGGATGGGAGCAAAAGCTACAGCAGGAGGTTGGCAAACACAACAGATACACGACCGGCGTGTTGTGGCTGCTTTATCAGGAGTCTTCTTCTCAATTCCCGTATTTAGTCTCAAACTGAGTAATGTGCATGGGAAAATTAAAGCACGCCTTGCTATAAGGTGAATGTTGAATACAATGAATTAAGAAAGCACAGTATATAGAGAGCACTGTAATTATATCATCAGGGAATATCACGTACACCGTGCAACGCCGTGATTCATGATGTTACAAGTAAATAACAGGAGATTAAAAATGTTCTTGGGTTCTCATCTGTAATGTAGCCCAGTTTAAGGTTATACTTATCAAAATTATCAGTGGAAAAACACTGTATTTCAGAGCTTCAGTGGAAAAATACTGTATTTCTGAGCTGAGTCACCAATGGTCATACCGAGTCAGAGACGAAGGTCTTGCTGGGAGAGCTAGGTGCTGAGACCACAAACAGGGTCCTGGGGTATGCTCAGGGACTTCCAGAGGTTGAAAATACTGGGGAAAACATTACTGGATCTTGGGCATGGGCATGGGAGGCAGGATTATCCCCATTTTATGGATCGCTTTTACTTGAAAAGCAGTTTTTCAAGGGAAAACGGCAAGGTACTCCCAGAGCCAGGAGCGTGATGGGGCACATCCCTGCCCCTGCTTGGTCTAACACAGCACATTGCCTTTGGTGGGTACCCGCACCTCAAAATGTGCATCTCCCTCTCTCCCAGCAGTGCTCCTCTTTCACACCGCAGCAGACAGGAGCAAGGTTTATTTACATGTTGTTAAGAAAGGCTTCAACAAATACTCGGTGCCAAGTGTCAGGAATCACCATCCCCGGGAGTTGCTTTGGCAACGTGGGCATGTACACAGGGGAAGTCGCCTTACACAAGGGCAGGAGGTGGGAAGCAGAGTCCTGAACCTACTCATCTGTTTCATCTCCCAGTGCTGGAAATTGTAAAAAATCATTTCAGTAGTCCAGGCACAGACTTGCCTTATGAAAAAGACAGTGCAAGCTCAGGAAACCTTGACCGTATGGAACAGGATTTCCCTGCATATCAAGCTGAAAGAGAAGGATGTTACACATGCAATGATTAATTTCTGAAATAAAGCCAGAAATGGATTTGAATGTCAATAAAGGGAATGTTAGTACCAAAAATTTGAAGAAATTAATGTTCATATTGGAACAGGTTGCCCAGAGAAGTTGTGGATGCCCCATGCCTGGGAGTGTTTAAGGCCAGGTGAGAGAGGTTGCCCAGAGAAGTTGTGGATGCCCCATGCCTGGGAGTGTAAGTTGTGGATCCCCCATGCCTGGGAGTGTTTAAGGCCAGGTGAGAGGTATCCCTGCCCATGCCAGGGGAGTTGGAACTTGCTGATCTTTAGGTCCCATCCAACTTGCTATTCTATGAATTTTCACAGCTAATTTGAGAGGTAAAAAAACCCAACACTCTGATTTTGGCCGTGACAGCAAGGCATGATGCTGAGAAGGTGAGGCGGGGCACTGGCATGCAGGTGAACTGCTGATCTGTGTAGCACCTGTAACAAATATTATGAGGAGCAGTACCAACAACGAGGCGAGTATCAATGAGCTCTTCACAGCAGTACCTATGAGAGAGACAGAGATCCCTGTCTACATTGTAGCACCACCCCTGTGGTCTCTGCATAGGGGCAGAGCACCCTGCTGTGGTAGGGAAGGCACAGTGAAAGAGGACCCTGTCTCCATGGTTGCCAAAATTTAGATATAGACATCTGATCAGGAGTTTTCTTAATGCCAGAGATGGTTGCTACTCACTTAATCACTGTCAGACCTCTCAGTATCAAGCACCTTTAATAAATCTAAGCCCTGGTACAGATTCAAGGTGCTTAGTGGCACTGTTGGGATAGTGAAATGATCTTCCTTAGTGGCAAAGTTGACCATGGATTACTGGGTCCCTGACCCCTTGATCTGAAGTCTACCAGAGTTGATTGTGAAATTCAGTGGGGTTTTGGCCAGGTCCCATCACTGCTATTGCAGTGATGGATATTAAACCAGTGAGGTGACTAGCCTGCTTCCAGTCATGGATGTCATCTTCATCCAAAGAGATGAAATAATTTGTGGATGTGTTAAATCCATGAGGAAAGATGCTAGCATAACTGGGCACATTTGAACTAACAGCTGAGCCTGCATCCTTCCAGCCACCCACTGGGTGTGAGGTCTGGGGTCAGGCAAACATGGAGGTAGAGAAAGTTCTTTGGTCCCTCCTAGGTCTATAGGAGGCCAGCATGCCACTGCTGCTGGCTTCATGAACTAATGAAGACCAGGGACACTGCTGCAGACTGAACAGCATGCTGCTGAAGGTACACAGCTGGGAGCACATGGTCAGCAAGCTGTGTGGTATGCTCCAAGGAAAGCCTTCCTGCCCTTCCCCTTGCTCCCAAACTGAGCTATCTGTGGGATCACACAGGTATCAGAAATTGGAGCTCAGACATCGCATCCAGAGGTTGTCCAAGAAAAAGACAGAGCTGTCTCCCCACAGGCAGCACCAGAACTGTATAATCAAGGCAAAGGTGTCCCGGGAACAAAAGTCCTTTTGGGCTTTCAGCAAAAAGTTATATTTGACTAGCAAGAACAAAATAGCAATAGATTTCTTCAGGCTTTGGAGAAAGCTGTAGCAGAGCTTTACTGATGGAAACCAGTTAATGGTGTTACATGGAGGTCAGTAGTTCGGGTTTTTATTTCACCTGCAAGTTTTGATTTCAGACACTTCTCAAAGTGTTCTACAGCTTTCTCTGTTGATAAGAAAGGATTCGGTGCCATCCAGTGCTGCCAAGTGAACACTGAAGGACATTGCCATTTGGCCAGTGCTGACCCAACACTCCAACTCCCTATTATCTCACCACAACCCAGTGGTGACTCTGAGGAAAATCCTGATCACCAGAAACCTACCAAATAACGCACTGGAAATGTAAAAGTGCTTGTGCTTCACGCTATTCAACAGTATTTTAAAAATGCTTCCCAGCAAAATAAAAATGACCCTCAGAAAGGGAAGAGAGGGTTCCCTTATGCCAGCCATAATGTCCACAGCAGTTTTTATTAACCTGGGAATCTTACACTGGACAAAAAATCACATCCAGTGTTGTTGCACTGGGACATACATTCCTTTACAAGCACCCAGCAATGTGAGGTGACTTCTGGTGAATGCCCCTCTGCCCTGCTCCTTCCAAACTGCCCATCAGAGCCATCAGCTCATCAAAGGGCTGTCTCCGCCCACACAGTGAACCTGGAGGCACTGCAGTAGCTGGGGGAGCACAGAAGCAAGGAGGAACCAAAATAGGGCGAGGGAGGGATCAGGGTCACTTGAAGAGGAAAAAACGTGGGAAAATGGAGGGATAAGAGGATAAGTCAGGGCTGGTCACTGTGACGTCTGGCCATGCCCTGCCCAACGCAGTCTGTCTTGTCTCCTCATTATATGCAGCTTCATAGAATCATAGAATGGTTAGAGTTGGAAGGGACCTTAAAGATCATCTGGTCCAACCCCCCTGCCATGGACAGGGACACCTCCCACTACAGCAGGTTGCTCAAAGCCCCATCCAGCCTGGCCTTGAACACTTCCAGGGATGGGGCATCCACAACTTCTCTGGGCAACCTGTTTCTAACTTCTCCTGGGAGAGGAACACCATTCAGTGTCCATGGGTACATGTGGGGTCTGAGCACAGTAGCTGGTGCAGAAGCAAGGCCGTGTGCCCAGAGTGCTACCATGGGAACTGCATCATCCAGGGCTTGCCACTGGGCAGACTGGGATCCAGGGGCAGCCACTCAGCGTCTGAGCCTGGCTGCTGCAGGGATTCACAGCCTACGCATGTGTATGTATAATTTCCACCCATGGACTGTCATCCTGCTCAGCCAGAGGGGTACAGGATGAGGTTACTGGCACTGTCTGTGTTTATGTGAGTGCCCACCACATGTCTGTGTAGATCAGTGTGTCTGGCCGTGTGTATATATGGGGTATGTGAGTGCTTGTGCTTGCACCTATAGAGAATGCACTCAGCCTTGTTACTAGGTGGACCTCGGAGCCACAGCGGCTTTGGCTCTGTCAGGCTGCTCCCTAACTGCTTATGTATTCTCCTTCAGTCTTTCATTTAAAGGAGGGGATTTTAGCGTCCCCGTGGATGTCACATATGGTAGCTACATGTCCTCTAACAGGGCCAGGAAGAAAACTGCTTAAGATTTCCCCGGCGGAGGTGAATCCTTGGCTGCAGGGCAGGCAGGCACCTTCTGAAGCCTCTCCCACTTCGCGCAGGCAGCAACCAAGGGGGAGGGAGAAGCAGTGTCCCCAGCCAGCCCTCCGCCTGCCCTTGCCCCTCCGAGCAGCTAGTTTCTGACAGCCAGAAAAGTCCACGTTTGGGAATGGAAGTGAAGATTTAGCGAGGTCAGGCTCCCTCAAAACAGCTTTTTCACTCCACCCGGCACAGATGCAAACTGATATTTAGGCTGCAAAGGATCCTTCCACTTTCTCCTGACTTTTCAGTGTTTTCTTCTTGTTTTTATCACCTAAAATAAAACCCTTGTGGTGGTGGGGAGAAGTATCAGTTCTATGCCTCGTAAACCAGGCCTTTGATGCTGTTTAGAGCCATTCTGTTCCATGATTTAAGCTGGGCTGCATATTTTATTCATAACAAGTATGTTAAGCTTTTTCTGTGATGTTTGTGCTTCTCCCTCCTCAGTCCCTCCCCTTGTCAGGGCATTGACGTGGGTAGTGATTTCCTCTCTGCAGGAGCAGGGTTCATAGCTTCATACCAGGAATAAACATGCCATTTAGCCAAGGGTGAATTCATAACTGTAATTCCTATTCTGAAACAGGCAAGCCTTTTGCTGGTAGACAAGTGGATCATGTGGTTGCAATTGAAATTTAGGCATCAAAACACTAAGCATGACATTTGCAGAGCATGATCCTAATAGAAGTGGTGAAAAAGGAGCAGGGCACGAGCTGTCTCCCTCTGGCAGCTCCTTGCCGGGGCCCTGCCTTTGCCATCAACGTCCTTGCCAGGATGTCTAACCCTGCACTGCTTTCCTTCTTAAACGCATGGACTTTATTTTGGAAAGTTTAAAAAGGCATGGAAATGAGATGTACACCATTTGGGAGGGAAGCTGAGGATCTGTGGAGGCTGTTGAGTCATTATGAAGAAAGGAACCATGAAAAAAGAAAAGAGAAGATCCCTCATCGGCTGCCAGTCACAGGGGGATCCTGGGAGCACCTGAGCATAATTGCATCATTCATACCTGCAAAAAGGTGAGGCATGCATGATGCACAACTGAAAGATTTGAGAAGGAAGGAAATGCAGCTTTATCCTGATTATTCAGCTTATAGATAGTGAAGAGTAAGAGAATCTGGAGGACACACAGCCAGTCTCAGAAGATTTCAGAGCCACAGAGCGGTCTCATTCCTGCAAAGACAGGTAGTTAGCATTAGAGGCTGAGCAACCCCAGCAGACAAACTTAAGCACACATTTATACTTCTCTGCCAGGCTACAGCATCTGTTTGCATCCTTAAGTGCTGCCTCAGCAATGTGGAAAGATGGACAACAGACCAAGTCAGCATCTCTGGAAATCCAGTGTTCCGACTGATGACTCTGTGATCCTGCATGGATGGCAAAGCTCCCCAAAGAGGCCTTGGTGTCCTCTTACACTCAGGTAGGTATGTGGTGTAAACTCAGGTATGCACAGCTTCAGAAGTCAAATCAAATCCATGCCTGGAGTAGCTCAGGCAAGGAGGTAGTTAACATGCAAAATCAGCCACATGCCGAGAGCTGAATCTTTACCTGGAGAGTTACCCAGGGCTACGGATGCAGGTGCATCAACAGTGAGTTGCAGACATGGGGAAGCCTAGTCTATTCAGAAAAATGTTCTTCATCCCTTTGCCTTTTGCATGGCAGCAGCCCAAATACCCCATCTCCTTTAGGACATCATCCCACAGGCAAGCAACAGCACGTTTCAGGTTTCAAGTGTCCTGTGTCTCAGTTGCCTGGTGACTACATGCACGTCCACCACCCACCTGGTTGCTGCCACAGACAGGGCACCAACGCTGGATTCTCCCTGCCCTTCCCTTCATCAAGAGCTATGTTAGTCCATCCCTGAGGAGCAGCCAATTTTCATGGCATGTGTAGGATAATTCACCCTGAGACTTCCATCTCACCATTAGACTGGACTAAAACAGACCAGCGGGTTCACAGGGTTTTGGGAGAAGGGACAGATGGGAGCAACAAACAGCCAGGCAGATGGATAGCCTCATCACATCAGCCGTGTTTCTTTAGCAAACCAAGCTAAAAATAATAACAGTAGGAGATAGACATTTGAGAAGCTGTGAATAAAGCACAAATGTCATGTGAATCAGGCCCTAAAAGGGTGCCTGGGCTATCTGAAGCAACTGCATTGTGTTATTACTTTCAGACACCATCCTCAAGGATGGTTTGCTCTTTCACTCCACCTACTCAATGGAAAGCTTGAGTCACCCTCCATTCACCTGGCCATTGAACATGTCTTCCTAACTTCCAGCCTGAATTTGTGTTACTTTTCGATGACGTCATTGAAACGAGAACTTAGACTGTGCCCAATGAATTTTAAGTTAAAAGTATGAAGTTGGGGAAAATGATGCCAGATGTAGAAGAGCCAAGACTACCATTTGGGAAACACAGATTGCAAAAGGCCTGTTGGTCTGAATGTGCATGAATGATGCTTCTTTGCGTGTGTGTAATGCTTCTTGGACAATGTGCTCCGGAAACCAAGGCTGGACTACCCCCCATGAAGCCCATAAAGTGGCTGAAGCCCAGACTCATGGACACTGAATGAGAGGTTTTCACCCTTTCATTATTCCTGGTACTAGTGTAACAATTCACAAACACCATGATCTGCAGTGAGGTCCTGTTCTGAATGGTGCTGGGGGCAGAAAAAGAGAAAGACCACTTCACTGATCAAAAATCCTTGGTTGATGCAAGATGGCTTAAACAAAAACCCAATCTGAGGGTGAAATAGCAGTGAGCAGAGACCCAGAAAACATTTTGTATATGCTAGGAAGTACTAGTTTGTGCAATGACCTTTCTCATCAGCCTTCACTTGCCTCCTTGAGAGGAGAGGCACTTTTTCATGCAACAGTCCCCACTTCTCCTGAAAGCCACAGCAACAACAGGGCTGATGCGTTAGCACTGTGTAACAGTCCTGACATCACTGCTTGGAGGTTGCAGACTGTCAGAAAACAGCTATTACTGGGCGCTAGATGCATGCTGTATAGTGAACACACAAGCTGTACTAGCTGGTATTTTGGTGTGGATGAAGTAAGGCACCTTTGGGCCACATACAGTAGCAGCTGGACCTTTCTCTCCTCCTTACATTCTACAGCAGTTTGTTTTGAAGCAGTCCCCAGAAGAAAGGGTCAGGTTGAAGGAGCTTCTCTTGCAGGTACTCGTAAAAACACCAATAAAGTCTGTGCTGTGAAAAACTCACCGGTTAACATGTCAGGGCAATACAGATGGATGAAATAGAATGAAAAGGAAAAGAAAATGGTGAAGAGACAATACAGGAGCAGAGGGATTAATTTACTCTAATTAAAGCACTCAAACAAGGAGAAATAGATACCTCCAGAGTAGTCCTCACACCCTAAGGTATGACATGGAACATGTGACAGGGAACACTCTCTAGACCAGCATGTTGATACCAGACAGCTCTAAAAGGAGCTTGGGATGCCAGGCATCTGCCTGAATTAGGTATGATGAATTGCACTAGGGAAGTCAAACATTTTAGCTGGGGCACAGTGCAATTGTTTCAGCCTTGTGGGATTTGAGGTGGACTATTTTATAAAAAAAAAAAGGAAAAAAGAAACAAAGGATTTAATGGTCCCATGACAAATTCCTGGTCTAGTGTTTTGGTATGACAAGTAGGTACTGTGAGGCACTGTGTTAGTCAAGGATTTTCCCATGGTGGAGCAGAGCTACTTGAGGGAGAGTGAAGAGAGTGAGAGGGAAGCCCTAGCGGAGCCTCACGAGCCTGTGCCCACGTCAGCAACATCGATCTGGGCCTGCTACACAGGGTACAGTGGATATCTGGCAGTGGATACAAACCCAGATTTCCCCAGCATCTGAGATTTTCATACAAAGTCTCCTCTGGTTAATAAAATGCACAGGACTGAAGCAGCAGTCCCTTCCTAAGCCATGACAACTGCTTGTGATCAAGAAGAGCATTGCATGCCTTTCCTGGAAACTGGTGGTTCCCAGCAGAAACAAACTACCCACCTTTTTATTTCAACATCCCAGTATCATGTGGAGCAGCAGCAGCACCAGCAGCAGGAGTTGGGGTGGAAAGAACAGCCGAGAGCAGATCCTTGGGAGACACAGGAGAAACCTGTGACCTTTCCCAGACTGACATTTGTCCATGTGACAGGATGGAGGAGACGGGGTGAGGCTACAGTGACGTCTGGATTTATTATCACCTAGGTGTGAAGGGCCCTAGGAGAGGACAACGAGATGCTTTGCCAGCAAGGGTAGGTCAGTGTCTGGGTTTGCCTGTGTTTTGTAGCCCATTGGCACTGTTGCCACTCCCCAGCTGTAAATGCCAAGCTGGCCAGGCAACATGTAGGGAAAAGGCAGTTTCACACCAAATCAGGGCATGTTACATCTAACTCCAGCACACAACCTACCAAGTAGGACTGGGCACCCTCCCCTGACTCCTTGTGTGCAGACTGGGCATGAGGTGGTCACTCCCATCTCCTTCAGGAGTCAGGCTGTGCTTTTAGGGTCGAATGGGTCCAAATGCATTTAGAGGGCTACCTTAGGAGGAGAGGACCTGCAGCCTGAAATTGCATTTATGCCTAAAGTGAAGGAAGCTGACAAGTAAATCTTGCTCAGGACAGATCCAAGAAGAGAGGTGGGTCTCATCCACAGCTACTAATAGTGTCCCTCCCCACCATCCACCCCCACAGTGCCATTTCCACTGATGTCCCACAGCTTCGACACATCTTCCTCCACTTGTGGGCAGACTGGTGGAAACCTGCACATCCGTCTCTTCGCTGCAGACCCTTACATCTGAGGAACCCAGAAACCTGTCATCTGGGATCTTCCTCTAATTAAGGCACTGTCCACTTGAGGGATGGGGATATGACCGACCTACACTGTACAGTTTAGTAAGGCAAGGGGAAGAAACAGTCTCTATATTAGCAAGATTCTATTCCGCTGTGAACAGAAAAATGAAAATACCCCCTGAAGGCCTTTCTTTGGTCAAAATGCTGTGATTCCAAAAATAATTAGTCACTGCAAGTTTCTAAGTTTTTCCTTCTTTTTTTTTTTTTTTTCTTAATAAGAAATATAGCTGATTCACTTAGTTGTAAATTGGATTTACAGTGGTGCAAGAGAAAGCTCTTTTCTTAGTGGTTCCTGCACATTTTTGAGTCTCATTGTGAAGCTGTCTTGTACTTCTATAGTAGCTATCAAAGGACATAAAGCCAGAGATACAGCAGCACAGTGCTTTGTCAGTTCTGTAACTCTAGTTAACCTCAGATGAGAAGGACACTATTGCTGAAATACAATAACAAACTACTGGGCAATATGATCTCCCATTTCTCAGGTGATCAAACAAATTATTCATCTTTCTAGACTGAACCTAAACTGACAGCAACCTTTTCACTTAAAGCAAATTAAGTATCTCCGACTATCTAACATGAATGATGATTTTTTGTTGGGCTTTTTCCCCCTTAATTAAATGAAAATGGGTTTTATAATTTAAACATTCCCACACACTGTTGAATGAATGCAAATTTTTTCCGTGATTATTCATGCAGCACAGTGGCAGGCTGAAACCAGCAGTATTAACTCCCCAGTGATTCCTCCTGAACGTATAGAGTGCATACAGAGAGTTACAGTAGCTCCTGGAGACCCACCACGGAGGGCCTTATTGTGCTAAGTCATGCACAGAGTAATTAGAAATGGCAGCTTATGCTCCAGAGTTTCCAGCCCAAAGCAGAGGCTTAATGTGATGGAGAGGCTGGGAGCGACAAGGGGATGATGCCCTGCTTTCCCCATCGCACGAACCTGCACAGTACACACCTGGTGACATTCAACAAAGCATCTCCTTTGTTGGAGTCCCTGCTGGGGCTGTGTCCATCAGCACAAGGGCTGGTCACACTGCAAGGCACAGCTGCCCAGAGGGTCAGTCACGACCAGAGTGCACCTTGTGCCATTGCCATTGAACGGGTTTTGCAGAAGAGGTGAAGCTAGGAGGACAGTGTGGGTCCTGGCACTACTGGTCTCCTCTGCTGGAGATCTGCATGGAGAGCCATCGCTGACTACACCAGTGCTGGCTGCCTGAGCAGGATGAGGTGTTGAATGTCCTCAGATGCAGATAACTTGATTTTCCCCAGCGCCATGCAAAGAGATATGAGTTTTGTTTAAGGGCAGTGGGAGATGAGGGCCAGTACAGGAGGTGGGGTGGCCGGGGTCTCCCTCTACACCTGTATGGCTGGGTCTCTCCAGGGTGCTCTAAGGAGCCTTGGCTCCCTATAGTCCTTCCTTTAGCATGTTTCTCCTTCCTCAGGACTATACAAAATGCCCCGCCTGCCCCAGGGTGCAGCTGCAGCCCTGGCAGGTTTGGCCACCTCTCAGGTGGCCCTGCAGTGTCACCCAGCTGGCAGCAGGCTCTGTTCTGCTCCATTGCACCAACCATCCTGCCCTGGCTTTTCATATCCCAGCGCTCCCAATTCTGACCCAGCAGAGACACCTTTCTTTTTCTTTGCTTATGGCTTTGGAGCAGCCATCCGAGGCAGAAGGGTACACACACACAGAGGTCATGTATGTTGTGGGTGAAAGGAGTTCATCACTACAGGCAGCAAGGATCCCAAACATGACTCTACCTCCTTTCCTGAAGAGAAGGATCTGGGTCAGTAAGAAAACAGTCCAGGTGAGACTACTCAGACACCATTTCCCCTCTCACCAATCAAAATTAAGGTTTCATGCAACCACCTGGTCCAGGTTACCCAAGGGATGTTGTACCCGACATTTTTTTAGTTTCCTATGAAAGATACTGTTCCCTGCCCCATCCACAAAGGCAGTCTCATACAGCCAAGAGAAGAAGCTCTCTACAGGTGTCCCGTGAGCACAGAAATCTCCAACAAAGGGATCAGGATGAGGAAAAACATAAGGATATCCATAACTCTGCCTTCCTCAAAGGCAGTTCCCCCATGAATGATGGTGAGAAGTGGGGAAAACACGTGAAGAACAGTTGAAATGGGGGCATTTACAAGTGACCCATCTTCTTGGTAACTTCTGCCAAAGGAGGGATTGGGAGACTTTCTGAGAAGGAGACTGTATCTGCAATGTTACGCTTAATAATCAGAGTTGGAGGTAATTTTTTCAGTCTGGCTTCAATATCTGTGTGGTTTCCACCCTCACAATTACCACAGCAATCAGTTCCATCATTTTATAGATACTTTATTTTGTTTGTGCCAAATATGCTCATGGCTGTAGTTTCTTTATTTCTTACTGTGTGAGAAATACTGAAGAACATTTACTTGTTTCACCCTCTCTATAGCGTCCCAAATTCAATGGACCCAGATGGGATACATAGCTCTCCATAGACCCTCAGCTACCTCTATCCCAGGGTGGAGACTCCTGGTCCCCTTTGATTCTTTTAGTTAGGTAACTATTTTCTACTTTCTTCTCCACATGTTCTCCAGCTCTGAGAGAGGAAAAACAGAACTGCATCCTGCATTCCCAGTTACACTACTCCTTACTTAGTAACAAAGTGGCATTTTCTGCCTTGTTCTTGATTAATTTCCTAACACTTACCTTACAAAATCTTCAAGCCCTTTTGCAACAGCATTGCCTTACCTCATGGCTAACAGTTTCAAACTGCATTGCCTAATATTAAACATCTCATTCCGCAGGAAACTGACCTGACTTTTCAGTGATTCCCACAATTCCCATTGAAGCGGTTTTACCCAAATTTCCCCTGAAGTGTAATCAGATAAAGATACATACATTCCCCGAGGGAATTAACCTACATATTTCTAGTGAGCAAACAACCATCTGTCTCTATCTGAGATATGCACACTCCAGAACATGCCTGACTAAGCCCTGGGGTTACCCACGTCTCCCCTGGGATGGTCCTGAACACCACATTGAGGATAGAGCATTATTCTACCACGCAGACACCTGTTGGCTCCAATAAATGTTAGCCAAATCACCAATCCACTAGAAATTGCTAGTTAAATTCAATAAGTGTATTTATTTCTTTATTAGGAAAAAAGAATGGCATCTAAGCAATTGCATCACAAGTTGGAATTAGGCTTGATTGTAGTCTTAACCTTGGTGATTGATATCTGACTTGTCCTAGTACACTGTAGAACCAGATCAAGCTTGCTGTGTCTACACCCATGCCTGTACTTCCTTGTGTGCTCTGCTAGACCATCAGAAGATATACATCCATGTTTTTCTGGGATTCAGCAGCTGAGTGCCTCTGGTTTCTCCCAATCCGACTGCAGGAAATTACTTTCACCTTCCTGGGTAGAGGAGGGGGTCATGGGGAGGCACTGGAAGGCTCTCAGTGGTCTCTGGAGAAATATTTCAGTCTCTCATTACTGGAAATCTTGGACAAATCTTGGACTTTTCCATTCTGAGGTAAATGTCCTGTCTCTGAGAAGGCCTGCCAGGGACTTCAGAGAAAGAAGCATGAAATCACATCAAACTGTGGTGGAAATAGCTAACGAAAATGTCTCATATTTATTGCAGCACAAACATGCCTTATACTGAGGATCCTCAACCTTTCCAGAACTCGCAGAGGTTCTAATTATTTTGTAATCTTTGCTAGAAGAACTCATTATTCCCATTATCCAGAAAGATATCCAGTTTTCTTTTGATTCATACTAAACTCTCGGCCACAGTGCTACATTAAAGTTCCTAGAATAATGCAGTGCAAATGTTGAAATTTGCTCTGGGGTAGAATTTTGTAGCAGGGACATACCTCACACAAACATTCACGAAAAGCCTACACAAAATGACATCTAGCTCCTACACTGCACTTTTCCATAGACCTTAAAACTTTTTGCAAAAAGGGTCTATATCATTTCGCTTTTCTTTAGAACTGAAATGACTCATTTTTATCAATAAATCAGGTACTTAGTAATGTCAGACTTCTGGTCTTACTCCAGTGATCTACCAAATAGTCTGCACAGTCGTCCACAAAGGGAATGAAATTATGGACAGTGTGACCACACATGGACCTCCTAACATATGTAGATCTTGTGGTCATCTTTGTACTGTGCAGCCACAGGATGTATCTGTGCTGACCCGTGTCATGTCACTGTTCAGTACTCTTAAGCAGTGTGGGCCCTTGTGTCAAAGACCAAGCAAACACTGCGCCACGCTAGCAAGGGTGTAGCCCATAGGTCAAGGGAAGTGATTATTGCCCTTTACTCAACACTCATGGGATCAGATCTGGACCACATGCTCTGTCTGATTCTGGCCCCCCCCATACCCAAAGGCATGGGCATAGTGGAACAATCCCAGTGGAGGACCATCAAGCTGGCCAGGTGGCAGGACCACATGATGTACAAGGGGAGGCTGGACAGCTGGGCTTGTTGAGCCTGGAAAGGACTCCATTTGTTCATGATTTTGAGTACTGAAGACCCTAGAAATTGTACCAGTTCAGAAGTAGGTAATAAATCTCTGGATATGCTCTGTTTACCAGCTGGTCAGACATTTGAGAAGCCTTTGGGATGAAAGTCATGACACAGAAGTTAAGATAGTCATCAAGAGCTTTTGAAGTCAGCTGTAATGTGAGTTTTGCAAGTTTCCCAGTTCCTCCCTGTTAAAGACAACTTCCATGCTGAAATGAGGGGAACTCAAAACACTTCATAATCTAGGCAAGGTGCTTAATGCCAAATTTAGCATATCAGTTTAAAGGGATCTTGAGCCCAATCTGTCTTTTATATAACCCATTGTACTAAATCCCAAAAGGTGGAATAAGGCTACTAGAATCAGCTGATACTAAGTGAAAATGTGAGTAATGCTTGAATGTTTCAGAAAATATATTTTTTCTCCATAGTTAGCAATGTATGAGTCACTCAGGCTCCCTAGCTACTGCATTGCATGAATGACTCAAAACTCCACTGAGAACGGAGGTGCAAGCAGTTCTGTCTTTGTGCCAGATTTTCTCCTTTTGAATCACCCTTGCTGTATCTCACCCACTTCAAAAAAAGGGAGAATCTCTTCCCCTATTACTTCCTTCCGCTGGCCCCATGCAAGCCCAGATAAAACATCACGCACAAGGATGGTCATTGCTCATTGTGATTGAAAAAAGGACAGGATACGATGCATTAAAGTGAACTCAGTTAACCATTTTTAAGAAGTGACGATGAACATAAACTAGTTGCTTTGCTGAGGTTCTCTGAAGTTCTCAGAAAAGCAAGGACACTGCACTTTTAATCATGTTGGACCCAAATGTCCTCTATGGACTGTTGCTGTGCAGCAAAGCTCAGAGCCTGGGGTCTTGGAAATTTTAGCCAATCATTTGTTTGGGAGTAAGTTTTGGATTCAGTTCATTGTGGACCTTGAAACACCTCAGTCCCTGGAGACCTGTATGCTTTTACAAACTAGTAATCCCTGCTTTTTTAAATGGGATAAATTGCTGCTGAGAGGATCCATTTTAATTTGTGCTAGGTATCTCCATCAGAACTACACACACATACCCATCTTCAGTGATTGCTGGCCACGTGCCTGAACCTAGGTTGCCTCTGCAGAGTTCTGAGCAGCTCTTTGGAGTCACAGG
Organism: Thinocorus orbignyianus; assembly: GCA_013400375.1. Taxonomy (NCBI): domain Eukaryota; kingdom Metazoa; phylum Chordata; class Aves; order Ciconiiformes; family Thinocoridae; genus Thinocorus; species Thinocorus orbignyianus. The sequence goes on along the minus strand of VXBW01001348.1, from coordinate 14,134 downwards.
CAAATCTGCCTTTGGTGTCACATTCCCACTGCCTCATCACTTGATGCATCACATGAGTCATTTTTCAGCGACTAAAAGATGAAGAGACAGGAATTATGCTGCTCTGTATATTAGTTGTCACTTGAAAAAAAAAAAATGCTGCATAATCTGGCTATTGCCTAACTCCATTACCTCACCCCTAGGCTGATCACCAGCCTCTCGTTCTCTGGATCACGGCGCTGTTGCAATGACCATGGGTTATTCTGAACAGTGATCATTTCCTCTTCTCAAAATCCTCCTGTTGTAAGACCAGTCTGACCCTCTGGTCACATAACAAAAAGAAAAGGACACGGTCATTTGTCAGAGTAGATCTCAGCTAGATGAGCCATTGGTTTCGGTTCTGCAGTTGTTTCCTATTTATGAGAAAGGTACCGAGTTCAGGAGGAATTACTGTGATTTGTTTCCTTAGGTTATTCTTCCCATTATAAATGTTTAGTTCAACTTTTTCAGAAGTTATTTGAGTTTAGTTCTTTTTGATTCTGCTAATCTTCAGTAGAACAGATATCTCATGATCCCTCCCACCAAAAGCTGCTTTGTACTTCACCAGTGTCCGAGCAGCTTGTGCTGCCACTGTCCTCAGGCCTGTAGGCACAGCCTTCTGGATACAGCATATTTATAAAGACAGAAGCAACAGCTGTCCAAGAGTCATGAACTCTTAATGATGTTAACAAGAAGTTTGTTAGCTAGAGTTTCTGGTTCTGAGTTAACCATATCACGACTATCCACCTTAACCATCCAGAGAAAACAAAATGATCCAAGTGTTGGGAAAACTGCTAATTAGCCAGAGGCCTTCACTGACAGAAAAACTTAGTCTGGATGAGTCCCTTCAGCTTGCCTAGAGCCTCTTCTGTTCCCACCACAAAACATAGCATTCTTCTGAGTCTATCATTCTTTCTTTTACCCCGGGGCTTCTGAAACAGTTTTTGATCACAAGACTCACATTATGGTCAAAGACCATCAACGTTTTTCTCTCTTTCGACAGACTCAACTTCACTCCATTGGTGTTTATACACCTAATTCAGGAGTCTAAGTTATGCTATAATCAACTGAGAAAGCAGATATGCAGTAGAAGGATATGGATATACGAGGATCAGGAGAAGGAATTAGACTTGTTCAGCCTGAAGAAAAGAAAGGTGGAGGATCTCACTGCTGGCCCCAGCTACATAATGGTATGATGAAGAAAACAGAGATAAATTCTTCTCAGAGGCAATTGGACAAGAGCCAACATGCACAAACTGTAAAAAGAGAAATTCCAATCAGTTTTTTTGATTTTTTTTTTCACCATGAGGATGGTAAAATACTGGAGCAGGTATTGGAGAGGTGGTGGCATCTCCATTTTCGGAGATATTCAAAACTCAGCCAGACAAGGCTTTAAACAACATGGTGTAACTGGATGTGCTTTGAGTAGGGGATTGGTAAAGAGGACCTCCAGAGAAGCTTTCCAACCCAAATTTTCCTATGGCTCAACAGTTCTGTGGGTTTGCAGGTCATCTAAGATATTCATCAAAAGTCAAAGCCACCCTGTTAAATCACATTTCACTGTGTAACTTAAGAAATTTCACACTGGTAATTTCCACACCATTAATAATGAGATCTTCTCTCTTCTGACTAGTTTATTGAAGTTTAATTTTGTTTCAGGTGAGGATCTATTTATTGCATAATAAAAGTGCTTTAGCCATAATACTACCTGAAATATTTCAGACCATCTGAAATACTAATTTCTTTCTTTCTTTCTTTCTTTCTTTCTTTCTTTCTTTCTTTCTTTCTTTCTTTCTTTCTTTCTTTCTTTCTTTCTTTCTTTGCTCCACTTAGTGGATCTCGTTATTACTTTGCTTGTCATTTTACTAGCTGAATTATTTCTGTATATAATCTCTTCCATTCATTAACTTCTTCTTGCCTGTTGGCAGTAAAGATATTTGGCATTGAAAATTGACAGAATATCAGTACACGTGGCCTTTTAACATGATTAATCAGTGTTTGGAAAGAACTTTGTAATCAGTCAAGGAAAAACTGCAAGGCTGTGAGGGTTAACCAGAGAGGTCTTTTCCCTTACTTTTTGCTTGATTTGTTTTATAAGCAGTGACGCAAGCAAATACCTCAGGGCCCAAATTGGAAAGCCACTTCTTACTATGTTGGATTAAAAGAATAGAAGATCAGTGGAAAGATTTTTACCTACTTTTTGAAAGATATAACAGCTCTGGCTTGCACTTTATATTTGCAAGCAGCTTAGTTCTCCATCAGCCTGTATTTTGTCAGTCAAATGTTTATCTGAAACCTTTGCCCAGCAATCTTACCAAATGATGGTTTTCTCACTGCTGTGGCTTTCAAAGCAAAAACTCACACAAGCTTGTTTGGCATGTTATCTCCTATCAGCTCTTATTCAATTGTGAAAAATGGCTTGAAAAACAACAGGAAACCCAAGAAAATGTGATAACAAACAGCAGTGTGTCAGGGTTTAGGAAAGTGTGATTACAAGCACCATGGAGACCATTGTCAGGTCAGATCTGTCTTTTTTAATTAACTGAGGGAAAATAGCATGTTAACAAGATTAACAAATGAAATTACCAAATTGTAGGTGTTAGTATCAGTAAGTATCACTCTCTGTTTTATCTCAGAAGAAATCAGCCTAGGAAATAATTTCTGTTTTTAATATCTATGTTTCTCACTTCGTTTTCTGTTGTTTTTTTCATCTCACAGAGGTTTGAAAATGTTCTGTGAAAGCCTCCCGAGGACTGGACTGGAATTGGCCTTCTTGTACATTAGCTCAGAGATCAAACTCTTTTAGAGAGAAGAAAAACAGTGCTTTTGGCTTTTACCTTTTTCCTAATGTGCAAGCTTAAAGATATCCATACTGATTTGTCTAGGTCCCCAGAGCAAGATTCTAGGCTACCACAGGAAGCTTCTCTATTACCTTTCAAATTTTCAGAATCAGATCCTGGAAAATTAATTTAATGCCAGGGATAATACGTATGTTTTTATCCCATTTTAAAGCTTCTTAGGATCTTCTCCCAGAGAGATGGAAAGGGAACAATCTTGGAGAGAGAGCACAGACACAAATTTCTGTGCAAAAGTGTTGTTGTTTTTTTCCCTCCAGAATCTTTATCAGTGATTTGGAGGTATCTAAAATCACTGTTGGCAAAAATCATGACTAAGCTGAGCACTGTCTAACAGGTAATTAATGAGGAAGACAAAGCTTGCCATAGAGATCAATCCAGATTGATCAGTACCGTTAAAAAATAGTTTGCAATACACTATAGTGAAATTAAAAGGCAAGCGTGTATCATTCAGTAAGAAGACAGATAAACCTCTTTCTACATTGAGAAGCTCTCCAGTCACTATACATTTGCTGGTAATGTTCATGCTTGTAATGAAAAAATAAAAGATGCCACTGTAGCACTGTCAAAGACTGCAGTCCTGCCAATGTTTATATGAGCCAGTGTGGAAACACTGAAAACTACAGAGAGGGAAAGACTCCTGCCCCTTTGATGTCTGTGCAGCCTTGGTCACTTCCTTAAGCACGTGTTTTGGTGGGACTTTGTAGTCAAGAGGAACCATTCTATTTCAGTCTCGGCCACCTTTCATATTCCTTTCTCCCAGATTGAAACAACTGACAATTCATAACATCCTAGAAAACTTTGGCAATGCCCGTACAGATGCTAGTAACTGCTCATTCCACACATGCAGTCCTGTTTCAAACACTCCCCAGTAAAAATTTACTTTCCCTGTGCTTTTGAAAGTGTACTTCACAAGAGCTTATACACAGAAAACGCAAACAGCTACGACTATAAATCATGCAATTCCCCTAGACCAGAACTCTTTCTTCTAACTCGTTTCCTAGGACAAAGGTATGTAGCAGGCTGTTTTCAATACCAGGGAGTTAAATGCCTTCTTCCATCATGCCAAACTCCCAGTTCTCAATATGGGAGAGAAGTGACAAATACAAAACCAGCTTACAGAACGTCCTGCTGAAGTCACTATGTATACAAGGAGTGCATATGCCCCATCAGTGTTTCAATATTATTCAGAGTGCTTGCAAATACTACAGCAGCAGCAATGCCAACCCAATGCCAAATGATTACAGAAGTGTTCTCATAGCTGGAAGATTAATAAAGGCTGCCTCCTTCAGATTCAGTGTTTGGCAAATGCAATACCAAGCCTTTTCCAAGCACTAAACCTCAGTATAAACAATGAAAAATACATTTTCCCACTATCTTCTACTACATAAGGAGGTTTGAAGTAGACATCCCAGCAAAAAAAAATAAATAATAATCTATATACATTCATCTGCTGCCTCCCTGGGGCTTCAGTTAAGGCAATCACAAAGAAATCTTCTAGCCTGGTATGGCCCTCAGACTATTACCCATTGCTGCTTTTTTTGTGGGTGGTGATGAAGCTACAGCACATAGCTCAAAGGTGATCAAAAGAGACTTCAGGGCCTTAGGTAAGGGAATCTGGAGCACAGTTATTTTTTTCTCTATCCTTCCAGTTGCAGGCAGCAACATGCAAAAAAACAGAGGAGTCCAGTCTATTAACACATGACTCCATGGCTGGTATCACCACTACAATTTTGAGTTTTTCAGTAATAGGATGGCCTATACAGCGCCAGGCTTGCCAGCATCAGATGAGATTCACTTTTCTCAAAGGGGGAAGAGGGTCTTTGTTCACAAGCTATCAGGGCTCATTGACAACTGGATTTAAAGCTGGCAGAACAAAGAGGTGATTCGAGACAGCCATCATGGCTTCAGCAAGAGTAAGTCCTATCTGACCAACCTCATGGCCTTCTACGATGGAGTGACTACATCAGTGAACAAAGGAAGAGCTATGGATGTTGCCTATCTGGACTTCTGTAGGGCCTTTGACATGTTCCCCCACAACATCCTTCTCTCTAAATTGGAGAGATATGGAATTAATGGGTGGATAGTTCAGTGGATGAGGAATTGATTGGATGGTTGCATCCAGAGGGTAGTGGTCAATATCTCAAAGTCCAGATGGAGACTGATGAAAAATGGTGTCCCTCAGGGCTCTATACTGAGACCAGTGTTGTTCAATGTCTTCATCAATGACATAGATGCTGGGATTGAGTGCACCCTCAGCAAGTTTGCCGACAACACCAAGCTGAGTGGTGTGGTTGACACGCCTGAGAGATGGGATGCCATCCAGAGAGATTGGGAAAAGCTCAATAAGTGAACCTGTGTGAACCTCATGAGGTGCAACAAGGCCAAGTCTAGGGTCCTGCATCTGGGTGAGGGCAACCTCAGTATCAACATAGGCTGAGGGATGAAGGCATTGAGAGCAGCCCTGCAAGAAGGACGTGAGGGTACTGATGGATGAAAAACTGGACATGAGACAATAATGTGTGCATTATTGTTGCAGCCCAAAAGGCCGACTGTATCCTGGGATGCATTAAAAGAATTGTGGCCAGGAGGTCAAGAGAGACAATTCTGTCCCTCTACTCTGCTCTTGTGAGACCCCACCCGGAGCACTGTGTCCAGCTCTGGAGCCGTCAGCACAGGAAAGACACGGATCTGTTGGAGCAGGTCCAGGGGAGTACCACAATAATGATTGGAGAGCTGGAACACTTTTCCTGTGAGAACAGGCTGAGAGCTGGGGTTGTTCAGCCTGGAAAAGGTAAGGCTCTGGGGACACCATATAGCAGCCTTTCAGTACTTAAAAGGATTATAAGAAATATGGGGACAAACATTTTATCAGGGCTTGTTGGGATAGGACATAGGGTGATGGTTTTTAAAAAAAGAGGAGGATCAACTTATGCTAGATATAAGAAGAATTTTTTTACAATGAGGGTGGTGAAATACTGGAACAGGTTGCCCAGAGAGGTGGCAGATGCATCCAAAGTCAGGTTGGACAGGCCTCTGAGTAACCTGATCTACTTGAAGATGTCCCTGCTCACTGCAACAGAGGTTGGACTAGATGACCTCTAAAGGTCATCTTTGGCTTCCAACCCAAACTATTCTATAGTTCTAGCATTCTGTGATTCTATGATATTGCTGGACTAACTAAAACTGAGGTCTCCAGTACAATCTTTTCTATGCTTTCAGTGTCATGTAGCAACTTACATGAATGCACAATACCTCAAGCAAAACTTCATCTCTGCTACTTACATGCATGGCTGAAAGTTCTCTACTTACATTCCTGACAATTGACATTCCATGTCACTTATTGTGCTTCCCATTTTAGTTTCAGCTCCACTCACAGTGGGAGAGTAGGAGCCACTTGGCACAGCATCCCTCCTTTCATTCTTAGTCTAACAGAAACGATGAGTTGCAGATGTTTCTCAAACTGTCTGGGGAGATCACATGCTCCAGGGGTAATTCAGGGCATTGGCTCCCCGCAAGAGTCACTATACTATATGAAATTGATACAATGCAAGAGATACCACAGCAGTACATTGAGCTTATGGGGACTTCAGGAGCAGTGCATACAGATTATGCCAACTAATATGACTGCAGTCACCACTACAGTGGTGACCTTGTGCACCCACTAGCCTCCAGGTTGAAGGAGCAGACCCAATGCACAAAGTTACCAGGAAATGCAAGTCCCTCATCCCAGAAGAGGAGCTGTTTGAAAGAACCTCTTCTCTGTGACCTTCACGGATATTCTTCTCCTCTGGCTGCACAAGGCTTAGCCTGGGATTCACAGTGAAGCCAGAAGGGCAATGTGCTCAGCTCCACAGAGCAAACCATTGGCTTGGTACCCCAGGACTTGCGTATGGGCACATAGAAGTATTTTAAAAGAGCCAAGTAAACACTTCCAGAAAAGTTTCAAAGCTAAAGCTCACAGCATCCCAGGGAACAACAGAGGAGGAGGACGAGCATTCACACAGCTCCAGTTACACAAACAGCAAGCAGCTTTTCATGGGTGGATGACTTTAAGACAACAAATGGAGTCTAGCATTCTAGTTTTTTCCTAGGTGAGTCTTTACTGATATTTAATGTCTCCTCACAGCCTCACACAGCACCGCTGCTTTAATCTGATTAATTCTAAGTTTGTCAGCAGCATTGTTTTTTTCTTGGTTTTAATCCATCATCCTCATCTTCTTGGTTATTGTTGCCCAGGGACTCTGTCACTGGCTTAGCTCTCATCTGATGCTACAAAGATGCCAACTCTAGTCATGGCTCTGTGGAAAGGAAAATGACCAACAGCTGCTTCCTTGGAGGCATTTCTGTTTTATGCAGCCTGGGAAATTTTCTGAGACAAGCACTCATTTCTTTAGTAATAAAGTCAGCCAGTAAGTTAAGTGTTTCTGCCACTAGCTGTCTCCTTATTTAGAAAAAAGGGGGTTTCATTTTGAGAATGAAATTCCATGAACAAAGCACATTTTGGGAAGCCTCATCAAGACAAAGTCTTCTCAGAGTAAAGCTTCATTATTTTTTTTAAATAAATAGGACCAAATTGCTCTCAGTTCCATAATTTCCAGCTGCCATTAAAATCAAGGGGAATTATACATCTACACCTGAAGGAAAGATGTGACTAGTAGTTCTTAGAAATTAGAGAGGAATGAAATAAAAATGGATTTTGGATTAAAAATATCAGAGTGATCAGCTGACTGTGTACTACAGAAAGGAAAAGAGCTGACTTAGAAAGCCTTAGAAATCAGGGTTATCACAGGAATTCTGCCAAGGCATTTATCTATAGTGGTAGATACTGTTATTTTGACTTGCAAACTGTTAGAGAAATATAAACTGCTTTATTCCCTTGTCCCAGTTAGATTAGTCAAGTACTTAAGCACTTTATCTTTTAATTAATTGTATCAGCTAAGTGTGTATTTAAAAACTAGATTTCTCCACAGAAATCCCAAGCATATTCATCACTTCTCATACACCCCTCTTCTCCACAGTCTGCCAAGCACTGAGTCATAGCTCCATTTTATTCTATTCTTTCCATTGCTGCACAGCAATTACACAGTCTATGAAAAAATTATATTTGTTGTTTAATCATCAGGGGGACCAGCCATTCATAAGAGAAGGAGACAGCAGCCTGTGCAGAAAGAGGATGATTCAAAGGAGGACTGCAGAATGTGATCTGGTTAAAAGTCAACTAAACTTAGTAAATGTAAGACATGGAAGCCACAGTGGAAGGTTGTCTCTTCTGGCAATCTATTTTAAAACAAAAGTTGTAAAGCTGCTGGTTTTATGTTCATCGTGCCAACCTGCAAACTTATTATTTTCCAAAACTTTGCTAATCTGGAAGAGACAGAAACTGAATGTGACCGTTGTTGTGGCTTTGGATTGCAAAACAAAACTCAAAGCAAGGCTTTCCTAACCACATATCATCTTATTTGCCCACTGTGGATGAAGCAATACCAGTGGCTAAACACAGGGATGATTCCAGTCAAATGACTTCAGATGGCTTCTCAACCTCATCCACTCTGTGCTTCCCCAGGCAGCTTCCCCAGAAACATAAGCCTGAATTTATCCCTAGTCAGCACTGCGGGGCAATTCTCCCTCCTGAGCACTCAAACAGAAACAGAAAGGGACCTAAGAAAGTCTGGCCACAGTTTAGCAAATGTTAAATATATAAAAGCCATTTTCAAAAGCTCCGAAGTTGGTCAAATGAAATCACAATGATCTTCTGCTTCAGGAGAAGTGCAGATTACCTTGGTGAAAACATAGGGTTTCAGGTTGTGTTTCACAGATATAAACATTAATTCATCCTGAAACTGTTCCTGACTAGACAAATGAAATGCCCTCAGATAATGGCCCAAAGCAACACGTCGGTGCCATTCTGCAGGGATGTGCAGGCAAGTAGCATGTCTTGAAGGGCTGTGCTCAGGGTGTACTTGGTCCATTATGAAGCACAGTGGAAGAACTGTACATGACAAACCAATAAATTCTTTATCTGGAAATTTCAGTGGAGTCACTTCCAGGATGTGACTGCTCTCTTCAAGCCAGCCCTTGCAGTTGGGACTGACTTTGCCAGACCTACCTGGACCTGCTCCCAGATGATGATGCGATCACTCTGTTCCCCTCTGCTTGGGGGTTCCTGCTGCATCCCAGCAGCGAGGAGCACCAGGTCATCCTCACTCCCTGCAAGGTAGCCAGGCACTGAGGGCATGATGGATAACAGTCTCAGTGCACATTGGCCAGGCTGGATGGGGCTTTGAGCAACCTGCTCTAGTGGAAGGTGTCCCTGCCAACCTGCAGGGGGGTTGGAACTCGATGATCTTTAAGGTCCCTTACAACTCTAACAATTCTATGGTTCTGTGATTGAACAGACACCCTTCCTGGGTCAAACTCATGTGCCTGGGAAGCCTGCTGCAGATCAGTATTTTCTTCAGCCACTGGGATTGTGCAGGTTGCAAGTATTAGAGGTCACGCTGCGATGGCTGGTTTCTGAAAGCACCATTAGGTCTGGGGTCAAGTCGTACCAAAAAGGAGGCATCAGGTGACAGACCAGAGCTCTGACATCCAGGGGCTTGCAGTTACAACTTTAAGCCAAGCTACTGACTCACGCTGGATGTGTGAACATGAGCAATGCAGTTGGCTTCTTGGTACCTAAATCAGCTAAACTGGAAGACTGAGTCGTGGCTGGACCTCCCAGAATCCAGATACGACGTCTGAAGTGACCTTTCTAGAATAAATAAGTACAAATTTGCCTGTTGCCTTTAAACTCAGCACATAAGTGTCAGACTGTGCTAGAGAGCTACAGTGAAGAGGATGAGGGAGAGGGTGACATAAGCTCCTGCTTCTTCAGCACACTGGGGAGCTTCTTGTAAAAATGAATGGGGCCTTGTCTCTCTCTCACTGTGGGAACTGCTACTTTCCAAGGCGTTTGTACTCAACTTGCCAAAATATACACTGGTTCACAACACAGAGCACATGTGTGCGTCCAGGACAACGGAAAGACAAAAAAAAAACCCACATGGAATCACGCAAGAAGAGATACTGAAGTGGCCTTGGGATGTCACCCAGCTTGACCTCTTCTCACCTCTCAGGGCTATCTTCAAAGAAATCATCTGGTTCAGGGTTCAATCTAGTCAAGCTTTGAGTATCTTCAAAGACAAAGATTTTGTGGGCTTTTTGAGCAACCTGTTCTTGTATTTTACCACCCTCACTGAATCTTTTATCTTATGTCTAATCAGACTCTCCTTTGCTGCAACTAGGTTTTCATCTTTCTCTGTACCCGGAGAACTGCCTGCCTCCATGTTCTGCCTCCCTTTTACGTTGGGAAAACACTCCTTAGTTTTGTCTTCTCCAGCATAATTCCAGCCCTCTGGCTATCTTAGCCAGGACTTAGCCAGGCCCTCAGCTGGACTTGCTCCAGATTTTCCATCTCTTACTTGCACTGGGGTCCCTAAACCGAACACAGGAATTAGTATGCAATCTTACCAGTGCCAACTAGATGGGACTAGTCTGCTGGCACCTTGGTCTGCTGGTTACACTCTTCTCTTTCTATGTATTTCAGTATCCATCCATCTCTGCAAGGGCACACTGCTGACATATTCAGCTTGGGGTCCACTACAACCCCAGGACCTCTTCTGAAGATCTGTTATATCTAGCTAGTCAACCCTCAGCTAGAACAGTCATGAGTTTTTCTGTTCCAGGTGCGAAAGCATCAGGAGTAAATCAATGTTAACAAATACACCTATTGTACAGATCAAAGGTAGTTCAGAGTCAGAGCAAGCCTTTGGCAGACAAGAGGAGCAGTTGTCTAGGACAGCAGACTTCCAGGAGTGGCAAGGGTTCATGATCCTGCTGCACAGTTTGCTTTTACTAGAAAAGCTGTGGAAACCCAGGGTCACTGCTGCTGAGGTTTGAGACATACACAGATGTGTAGGTGTCTGACTGTTCCTAGGAAAGTTTGGACTCCTACAAAGCTATCACTGTTACTTCATCTCCCATATATCTGGTAGCAGCAGGAAGAGCATATCCAGCTCTACAGGGCTCTGCTACTGGGACTCCATCTCAGGTCAGGTCCTCCCCCTAAGAGGGGGACTCATTCTCCCCTGGGCTTATACAAACCTGGGGAAGTTCTGTTCACATTTTTCAGCTACATGAATGAGATTCTTCCCATGTAAAAAGCTATTCAGCAATCTACAGTGAATTAGATTACTGTCATGCAACAGCACAATAACAATGTATAGATGCAGTGAGAAAATATATTCCAGATTTAAAGTTAGTTCTTCTAAATCTGCATTAAACAACCATCTCAGCAATGCTGAATACAGTAAGCACACTAACCTTGAAAAGTGCTGCTTATGCTCAACTCTCTAGATAAGCTTCAATGTTCACAAAACTGTACACAAAACAAGACAAGTCATCACGAGCTGTGTCTGGAGGGTACAGAGACTCAAAGTTGCTCCTCTCTTCCATTACTAGGGAGGGCACAGGGGCACTGGAATACAAGGCTCTGTCTGTCGAGTGGAGACATATTCGACCTGTAGGACAATAGGTCAGCTGGATCAAAATTTTCCTGTTTTACTGGTCTGACTGGCTTCTCACTCTAGGTGGGCTCCTGAGAATGACCCTGGGACTAGCTGTGGCTGAAGCTGCTCCTAAAAAACAAGGAGGAAAATTCTGGGTAGTACTGTATATCTGCTCCCCTGGAAGCTGAAATCTCTGTTTTACCCTTCCTCAAATGAAACAACAAGTCTGGTTACCACCTTGACCTATTACAAACTTCTGTCTACGTGCCTTGTAATGATTCAGCTGTAGAGGTGGCGCAGAGGCGGGCAGAGGTTTGACACCTAGCCTGTGGGCGTCCTAAGTGGATACAGATCTCAGGATGCAGCCTCTGCCAAGGGATATGCGGGAAACAAGTGGGCATTCAAAGATACAAGGCTACCACGCACTTCTCTGAGAATTACAGCTAGCTTGCAGCATCCTGGTGACCTTTAAGACAAAGAGGGGAGCTGTAGTTGGCTCATCTGAAGCAATATGGGAATTAATTTCTGTCACAAAAGCTGGTGAGCACATCCTGCCAGCACCCGGTCAGAGAGGACTTGAGGAAAGGGCTCTGTATTGCCCATGGAGGATAATGTGAAGACACTGCCTTTCGCTGCTGGGCACCATGAAGGTGTCCCTTCACCTCTTCCACTTCTTTCCCCTGGAGTGTCTCATGTAAATCAATGTTATGCTCCTGCCACAGCCTTTAAGCGTCACAGCAGTGACACCTAAGTTAGATTACAAGTACCTGGGGCAAATTCACATGAGCCCTATTTCTAATGTGAAGTCAATTAAAATCATGTAACGCGAGGAACACATCTGATCCTAGATGTTCACAACAATAAAGAAAGTCCATTATGCTGCTCATGCAATATAATTACTAAATAGTGATTCTTCAGATCACCATCTCAGGAAGTAGCCTGAACCACAAAATTGAGACATCTGTTTTAAGGCGGACTTCAAGCCTTTAGGGTATGTAGATAAATAGACCCCGTTTTCTGTTCACCTTATTAAAAAGCAAGAACTTATATGCAGCATTGAGCTGTACAGTCAGTTCTGCACTTTAAACATTTCTTCCCTAGCAACTCCACCAGAAACCATTACAAAGCAGACACCTGTGGTTCTGGTTTGGAGGAACGACAAAATTAGGAGTGTGTGGAAGGTTTAAAGCTGGGTTCCATCAATTCAGTAACACAGAGCAACACATCAACATCTTAGTGATCCAAAGCAGCTAGCTCAGCCTGATTCTTGTGAATTTAACTTAATTTGCTTACTTTGAGCTTTTTTTCTTTTTTGTTATATCTATGAATCATTGAGCCAACGAGAATGAATACCAACTGAATGCTTCCCTGGTGCAGAGATAACAGAGACCCCTGCTTAGTCAGGAAAATGATTTAAGAAAATCAGTGGCTTTGCTGTGGTTACAAAACATATTTTAAAAATAACAGGGTAAAAGCTAAACAGTTGGGGTGCCCGCAGTGGGATGTTTCAGTCCACTGCCCTTTCATACCAAGAGATTGTCTGACAGCAATTAGGTAAACATGTTCCTCAGTAACAAAACTTTAGAGAAAGTCCTATAGTCATTATTTCATCACTAAAATATTATGACCAAACACATTACGGACTTCCCTTGTGTCAATGCACCCTTGCCATAAGCACCCCAATGCAGGACTGTAGCTGGGAGTGGCCTAGATCTTAAGGCCAGATGGTCTTGACAGAAAGATGCCATTGACTTTCGAAATGCTCATAGTCATCCACAGAGTTGAATGTGGGCATTGATAACTTTTGAGGCTGAGGCACATTTCAGTCCTGCCCATAGACATTGACCTTGAGCTGCACATGCAGTTATTCTGGTTTTCCCTGGGCAGGGACTCCCATGGTTTGGGGTTTTGGGTGTTGTGGCATGGTGGTGGCATTGCAGAAGTATTTCCTATCCTCCTCCTGCTCCTTTTCTTGCTCCTGCTCCTCTTCCTCCTCCTCACTTTGATTTCAACTGCTAATATACCACAAGAATATATCTGCAACACCCCTTTTTGTCTCCCTTCTGTAGCAAGACCCTGCTAGCATTTATTTTTGTCTACACTGCTAGCATCAGTGAAGCCTTGGGGTTTGTCTCTGGCTCCTGCCCTCTCTTTGGGATTAAACAGTGCTAGTTGTTCTGCTTCCTTATTGATGTATTGATTACACAGAGTATATTGTTCAGGAGAGGTTGTCTCCATTATCTGTGAGTTTGAACTGTGCATTAAAATCACCTCATGCTGTATGAAAGCTGGAGAAAAAAACTGGGAATAGGGAGGAGGTGGCACAGCTAAGAACAGGAGCCACTGCCTCTTTTGACTCTCCCTGGGACAGGTCTGCACAAGTTTATGGTAGTACCAGAGTACCTAAATTAGCAGAAAACTGGTGCAACTGAGGCAAGGAGACTCCAAGGGTAATCCCAAGGATCCCAAACACTCCTGATGCATTAGATCGCCTTTCCTTGCTTCCTAGAAAACTCAGGAGATCCTGACTACTTTCTCTCCTTACTCACATACAGTCATGCGTGCTCAGCTGCATGATCACACCTTTGCTATGCGCACAGAATAAAAGCAGATAAATGATCTAGGGTAATCTATCCTAGGACTGAAATACCTTTAAGAAAGAGGTCCAGGAGAAGAGAAGATGTGTTCTAGCTTGTGTCCGTTGTCCCTTGT
>VXBW01001347.1:52344-64518 GCA_013400375.1 Thinocorus orbignyianus | reverse complement strand
TCTTGGGTACATGGGCATCTACAAGACATACTTTCACAACCAGATTCCCTTGCCATGGATCAGCAGCCCAGATGGGTTTGCCTCTACGCTACCAGTTGTTCCGTTTTCACTGTTGTAACCACCCCCACAAGGCATTTGCCACAATCCATGAATCAGTGTAGAGATAAAGTACTGTCNTGTAGAGATAAAGTACTGGCCATTTTTCCCACTCAGCAATGTCTAAGGCCAGCTGAATTGCTCTCACCTCTGCAAAACAGCTTGTTTCACCTTGCCCTTCAGTGGCTTCTGCAACTTGTCTTGTGGGACTCCTCACAGCAGCCTTCCACTTTCGATGTTTTCCTATAATGTGGCAGGCAGTGAACAGAGCATATCTCTTCTCATTTTTCAGCAGATTATTATACAGTGAGGCCTCTTCTGCACGCATCGCCTCCTCCCCCAGTGACATTCCAAAATCCTTGCCTTCTGGCCAATCCATAATCACTCTAGAATTTCTAGGTGACTGGGGTTTCCTATGCGAGTTCTTTGTGTGATCAGTGCAATCCACTTACTACATGTGGCATATGATGCATGATGTGTGGCAGGGACCCTTTTTTTGTGCATCCAGCCCAGCACTGGCAGCCTAGGAGCNGAGCTGTGCTTCAGTACCCACCAATTCCAAAGCAGTTCAAATCCCTTCATAAGCTGCCAGTATCTCTTTTTCTGTTGGAGTATAGCAGGCTTCAGATCCTCTGTATCCCCGACTCCAAAACCCTAGGGGTCAAATGTGGGTCTCCCCACATCTTTCATCTTCCGGGTTACTTGTTACAGAGGGCTCACAATCAGACTGTAATCTGAGATATGCGTTCCCTACAAACTCACCATGCCTAAGAAAGCTTCCTTTTTAGTAGTTGGTGGGGACATAGCTGCTATTTTATTGATCAAGTCCATTGAAATTTGACGGCATCCATCTTGCTATTTTATTCCTAAACACTGGATCTCTTGCGCAGGTCCCTTGACCTTACTCTGTTTTATGGCAAAGCCAGCTTTCAAAAGAATTTGAACTATTTTATTTCCCTTCTCAAAAACTTCTGCTGTGTTGCCCCATATGATGGTGTCATCAATGCACTGCAAATGTTCCAGAGCTTCACCCTGTTCCAGCACAGTCTGGATAAGTCCATGGCAAATTGTGGGGTTGTGTTTCTACCCCCGGGGCAGTGGATTCCAGATGTACTGGATGCCCCTCCAAGTAAAGACAAACCGAGGCCTACACTTCGCTGCTAGGGGGATTGAGAAGAACGTATTAATAATATTGATCATGGCATAATACTTGACTGCCTTGAACTCCAGTTCATATTGGAGTTCTAACATGTCTGGCACAGCAGCACTCAGTGAAGGTGCGACTTCATTCAGGCCATGATAATCCGCAGTTAGTCTCCATTCTAGATTAGATTTTTGCACTGGCCATATGGGGCTGTTAAAAGGTGAGTGAATCTTGCTGATCACTCCTTGAACCTCTAGTTGACGAATCAGCTTACGGATGGGAATCAGAGAGTCTCTGTTAGTGCGATATTGCCGTTGATGGACAGTTGTGGTAGCAATCAGCACCTGCTGTTCTTCACCCTCCGACAACCCCACAAGCGAAGAGTCTTAGGGACCAGGCAAGGTAGACAACTGTTTAACTTCCTCCGTCTCTAAGGCAGCTATGCCAAAAGTCCACCGGTACCCTTTTGGGTCCTGAAAATACCCTCTCCTGAGTAAATCTATGCCAAGGATGTGTGGAGCATCTGGGCCAGTCACAATGGGATGCTTTTGCCACTCATTTGCACTTAGGCTCACTTCAGCCTCCAGTACAGTCAACTCTTGGGATCCCCCTGTCACTCTAGAAAAGCAAATGGGTTCTCCCCCTCTGTAACTTGATGGTATTAAGGTGCACTGGGCACCTGTGTCCATGAGAGCCTTATACTCCTGTGGGTCTGATGTGCCAGGCCATTGGATCCACACAATCCAATATACCGGGTTGTCCCTTTCCTCCACCTGGCTGGAGGCAAGGCCCCTCTAATACTGGTCATATTATCTGTTACTCACTTCTTGTGGGCAAGACTTAGAGATTTCTTCAAGAGGGTCAGGAGCAAAATCAAGCCTTCTACTCTGTCTCGGCGACTGCCCACTGGAAACTGGGGCAGTACTTTTCCAGTAGGGATCCCTTTTCATCATTGTTTCCCTTGCAACTCCTGTACCCGTGCCCGTAGGATTGAAGTAGGCTGCCCATCCCTCTTCCTCATGCCCTTTCCATGGTCATGCAAGTATAACGACAGGGTGCTTCGTGGTGTGTATGCTCTGTATTCTCTGTCTTGAGTGGGGAAATGTCTGCTCCTAATAGCTGAGACGCTAGCCTGTGCATGTGGGAAGTGGGACATGCTCTCTTCAATTTGCTGGACCTTCTGGGACAGTTTCTCCACAACTGAGATAAGAAGGGGAGACAAACTTTCATCATAGTTTCATCAAGTTGGGCAGCANTGCCCGTAGGATTGAAGTAGGCTGCCCATCCCTCTTCCTCATGCCCTTTCCATGGTCATGCAAGTATAACGACAGGGTGCTTCGTGGTGTGTATGCTCTGTATTCTCTGTCTTGAGTGGGGAAATGTCTGCTCCTAATAGCTGAGACGCTAGCCTGTGCATGTGGGAAGTGGGACATGCTCTCTTCAATTTGCTGGACCTTCTGGGACAGTTTCTCCACAACTGAGATAAGAAGGGGAGACAAACTTTCATCATAGTTTCATCAAGTTGGGCAGCAACCTCATCCACCATTGGTCCTTCTTCACCTTTCCATTCCACCATGGGGCAGCCTAAATGTTTGATCCTAAGCAAGACCTGGAGCACATACAGGAGACAAAGCAAAGAAACCACACTGGTTACAGCATACCAAGGATATTTGAAATTCTTGAAAGATGGCACATCTGGCCCAAAGGGAAAAAAGGAGGTAGGAGAGCTGGAGAAGACATCCCACTCCGTTTCCTCCACAGGTTGGGTGTGATTACTAATAAATTCTGAGACGTGGTGTCCAATGTACAAGTAGGACAACAATATCACATAAACACTGCCCCCTCCTCCCACTGGCCAGTGATATCATCACATCATACATTGATGTTACACAGGACAGCAAAATTGTAATCTGATGTGTCTCCCAGAGGTGATAAAACAGTATCACAGGGAATCCATAAACCATATAGGAATTTACATGGCACAGCCATGAGAACAGAGCAAGCAACATGGTGACTGGTGGCAATTCCACTAATACAGTAAAAGCACAGAGCAAATTCATTTAAGAAGTTCTGGGAGGATCTTGTCATTATCTCAACCTTCCAAGTTACCCCACACTGGGTGCCAAAAAGGACTGTCGTGGTTTGGCCTCAGATGGCAACAAAGAACCACGTGGCAGCTGTGCTTTCCCAAGTCCCTCCACAGCCGTGAGGGGAGGATAGGAAGAAAAAGGCAGAACTCGTGATTTGGGACAGAGGCAGTTTAATATAACAGCAAGGGGAACAAGAAACAGTAACAGTAACACTGACAGAGTGTATAAACATGATTATGATGGTGACTGCTTAACAACCGCACCTCGGACCATCCCCAGAGGGTGCTGACTTCCCCTGGGCATGGCTTATACAGGATGGAATATCTGTGCTGCTGCTAGATCCAGGGGATAATTAACTCTATCCCTCCCAGAACCAAGACAGGAAAGAAGGAAGGAAAGAAAGAGAGAAAGAAGGAAAGGAATAAATAAATAGATAAATAAATAAATAAATAAAAAGCAAGTAAGCAAGAAAGAAATGTTACCTAGACTATCTTGGACTCTAGCATTCTATCAAGATATGAGAATTCTGAAAAACAGTTCTGCCTTCGTCTGAGACTGGAAATTCAGATTTTTCAGGAGCTGTAAAGCAGGACAACTGAATGAGCTTTATGTCTCCATGGAAACTGGTAATGAGGATATGCCTAATAAGCAGGAGATAGAGTAATGTGACTGTATTTGATATTGAGCAGATAAGCTTGAATAGAGCAAGGAACATGAATGTAGTATTGTAATTTANCATAAACCATATAGGAATTTACATGGCACAGCCATGAGAACAGAGCAAGCAACATGGTGACTGGTGGCAATTCCACTAATACAGTAAAAGCACAGAGCAAATTCATTTAAGAAGTTCTGGGAGGATCTTGTCATTATCTCAACCTTCCAAGTTACCCCACACACAAAAAAAACCCCAAAACCCAATCAATGGCCCATCACTAAACAACATCACTAAGCAGTATGTCAACCCGTCTTTTATATACCTCCAGGGATGGCGCCTCAGCCACTTCCCTGGGAAGCCCATTCTAATGCTTAATAACCAATGCTTAATAGAATTAAAAAGAGGAATAAAGATAGGGAGTAAATCCTATGTTCCTACATGTTTGAAGGACAAGGGATGAGGGATGACATGAGCTGCTAGTAATGTTATGCCTATAGTTTCTGAGGAAACTGATACTTCCCTTGAGGAGTTCACATCTTCCTGCTATTTTTAGCTCAGGAAACTCCATGAACATGGTGTGGTTTTTCCACTTAGTAAGTCTCATTCAAATACCTTCCCATTTTTCCTCTCTATATGCCGACATTTTGCACTCATAGCATCCTTCAACAATTCTATTAACACACAGATTGCAATTTCAGTTGCAAGCATCATTAAAGCAGTATATTTCTCCTGTTATATTCTCTATTACTATGTATGTTAAAGCTTCTAAAGTGAATAAATTTTCTAAAGTGTTGACATAAAAAGCCTTGTGTGTTTCAGGGAGATGTGAAACCCAGAGAATGGAATGGAGTCAGGAGGGTGTGATACGTAATTCCAGCCACTGTTTGTTATCGAGATGAAACCATAAACCAGGTGAAAAGGTGAGATTTTCAGGATGCTTCTTTCTCTCTTGCTGTCCCAAGATCTGCAAGAAGGGGACTGCTTCACAAGGGAAGGGAGTTCAGGAACTAACGGTGAGCACAGCACAGGCAGGGACACTATCTCCATGACAGGGCTCTATCACAGAGCACCTGAATAAAAGAAGCAGTAGCCAGAGTCAAACAAGAATCCAGTGCTGACCAGACAAATTCGTGGCGATGATGCAGGTCTCAAGTCAAGCCAGGAACATGGTCAGGGCCAGCAAGATAAGTGGTCAGTTGTAAGCATATCTGCAGAGTAGCTCAGGCAATGCAGCTCCCAAGCTGAGGGGTGAAGCGTGTGTTTGAGTTCCAAATGAGGCTTTTCATAGTCTTTTTTTTTTTATTCAGCTTTTTCTCTGCAGTCCCAGGTTACAGGGCTGTACCATGTCAGAACTGGACTTGCAGGCGGGCAGCCAGACCACTGGGGAGTAAGAAATTGCAAAGCCTATTGGTGCACTTGGGGTTCTGATTCTCATTTTCCAAATATCTGCAGATTTTTTTATTTATTTATTTATTTTTTTCCTGCTACCATCTAAGAAAAGAGACACCTAAACTTCTGTGCCAGTGTGATTTACTGTTTTCACTGAGAAGCAAGAATGATCTTTTCTGTCCAGCAGAGATAGTAGCAGCTCCCATGGATGCGTACTCTGGCCGGCTGGCAAACCTATACAGATTAATGGGGTCATGCACAAGACAACAGTAGTTGCTAAAATTATGCCTCAGGTTTTATGACAATGGGGACTCTAATTTGCACCTGGCTGTAAAAATACTAATTTTCAAGAAATCTGTAGAAACTTTGAATCTGGTCTTCTTCTTCACCTGTTCATCAGTACTCAAAACTGGAGGGACAGAGAACACTATTTGTGCTATCGAACCATTGACTTTTCATCCCAAGTCCCTGAAATCTTTCTTCATTGCCCTCAGGCTTCTTCCCTCTAACTCATCACTGTCTACCTGAAAGATAAAAGAGAGTAGTATTATGAGGATAGTATCAGACCAGGTTATATGCCTAGCACAGGCCCCAGGGAGGCAGCAGGCGTCCCTGTGGCTGGCATATGGAACACCCTGTTCCCCTCAAAACGGAACCACCTATAACTATCGTCCTGCCCTTGCTTTTCACAGAAGCAGTCTCAATGCATGGAGCTGGCTGCTTCGGCATCTCCCTGGGTAGGGCTTTATCAGCATCCTCATTTCCCTTGTACTGTATCTCCAGAGGCCTGTATCTGTTTTGCAAGGGCACCTAGTAAGACAGGGGAGATCTGAAGGGGACTCTCCGGCTTGCACTGAGAAAGTACCTGCTTCCATTCCCCCCATTGCCTCCTAGTTCCCTTCCCTGTCTGGTGGCAAGAGGTCAGGGGATCCTCTACTTCTTGTGGAGGCTCCACCTTCCTTTTTTTGCGTATGGTGTGGTTCCACTAATCTATTTCCCTTTCATATTCCCATACGGTCCTCAATTTTTCCACTTCCTCCTTAAGCTCAGCTGCTAGACTGAGCAGATCATTTAGTTGGTCGTAGTGTACACAGGTGCTGTCCTTGCTGTCCTCTTGCAAGAGTGACAGGCTCAGACCTTCCACACGGCCCGTCACCTGGACAGCTAGCTGCATATCTCTGCAGCAGGTCAGTCTGGATCATTACATTCCTTTTGACTGTGGCTTTGGAGCAAGTGGAGACCATCTCTGGATATTTTCTTGAGAGAGTGAGGATTTCTAGTCTACCTAGCCTGCTGGGCCTCCCCTCACGCTCTTTCAGCACACACCACCCTTTGCTAGGGGCTACCACCTTGACTCACTGAATGTCTGCTCTTGCTGCATTTAAATCTCTGCATGGCTCCTAGCCATGTTCCCTTTGTACCCAGCTGGTTGCCATAGACCTCCTGGTTCCCTCTGGGGCTGTGGCTGTGAGTGAGTGGGTCCCTGAATTCAAAAACCCTTGCATATGGTGCGATTGAACACTCACCTCAGGCTTACCTCAGTCCTTGCCGCTGGCGCTGCCGCCTCACTGACCTTCTCCTAACAAGCCTCCTTAGTCTGTATAGCTGTAGTACTTGTTTATCTCAGTCCCCCCATAGGAACTGTTCCTAGATGATACTGCTGGAGATTTTGCCCTGAGTGTGCAAACTATCCTCAGGTGCTCCTGATCTGTTCCTTATAGTTCCAGAAAAAATTCTCTGCTAGATACATCTTAACAAATTCTACTGCTGAGACAGATGATAATGGAAAAAGGAAAGACAAAAACTCCATCAAAATGAGATGTTCTAAAGCCTATTTCCCCCCTTCTTTACTTAGTCCTGACCCTCACTCTCCACACAAGGCTGCTTGTGATACCATGCTTCTGCTCCTGCATACTGCCCAGACTTTTCCCAGAAGGATCACAAACACCTTATTTCTCTTTTTGCAGAAATGTTATAAGCTCTGGTAAATCACTGTATATTAAATCCTGATTAGTCTTCCCACAGGAGCTGTTCAGTCAACTCTTTTTTGTGGCCCCCAGACATTAGACAACTTCCGGTTCTTGTGGGTCAGCAGTACCTCCTGTTTCCCTCCATACATCAGGGCATAGGCTTCTAATGACAAAAGTGTTTTTTGCAATGACAAGTTTAATTGCCATCAGCTTTAATAGTATTAATTATGCTATAAATAGTTACTGGTATTCTTGACATTGCCCTGAAAGTATTTCACTATGAAAAACTTGAAACAATATAATTGACTGTTGTTGTGGTTGAACCCCAGCCAGCAACTAGGACCATGCAGCCACTTGTTTACTCCCTACAACCTACACACCTCACCCTCAAGTAGGGTAGGGAGAAGAGGGAAAAGAGGAGAGGGGTGCAGAAACTTTTGGGTTGAGATAAAGACAGTTTAATGGAACATTAAGGGAAGATAATAATAATAACAACAATAAAAATGAATTATAGTAGTAATAATAATTATGATGATGTCAAAGGATACACAAAGTGATATAACCCAAGTCTCTCTCACCAGCCTAATGATCAGTTGCCCAGCTTCTCCTGATCAGTGACTGTAGATTCCTGCCTCCCAACCAACCCCTATTTATATACTGAGCATGATATCCATGGTATGGAATAGTCCTTTGGCCAGCTTGTCTCCTTCATGCTCCTTCTCAGCTTGTATGGGAAGATGAAAAAATCCCTAACGTAAACACCACTTAGCAACTACTAAAACAATATATGTTATGAGCATTATTCTCATACTAAATGCAAACACAGCATCTATTGAAAAGAAAATTGAGTCTATCCCAGCTGAAAGAGAGGCAACATTTCTCCCCGCTGCAAAGAAAAAAAATATTTGTAATTAAAAAACAATTTTCATTTAGAATCTCTACTGTTATTTCTGTGTATAGAACTTACATTTATAAGTAAATGTACAACTATGTATACATTTGGTATCTTGCAACAAGATTCTTTGAAACAAATGCTGCATCACACATATAGAAAAGATATTAATAATGGCTTGAAGGAGACAATAAAACCAGTATTATTCTAGTAAAGATGAGAACAAATAGTAGTTTCTGTTATTTGTAGAATAATCAGCCTGCTACTTGACTTAATGGAATTATAGCTGTGATGAGAGGAAGAGTAAATTAAGTTCAAAATGAATCAGTTTTGTGTCACCAAAATTACCCCTGCGTCATGAATCTAGAAAGTAATTTGATACAAAAATCACACATTAAATAATGACAGAAAAAGCCTAGCTCTTTCAGCACTTAGCAAAAATTGTGCTGATGACAAAGACGTACATACTGATGCATAATTCCTTGACAAAACCAGGCCTTTAGTTAATGTCTGTGCTTAACAATAGTGTAAAAAGCCTTTCTTAAACCTTGCAATTTGGGACAGGCTTGGGAGACAGAAAGAGCCATCAACTTTAATCAACTAATGTTGGCACAATCTTGCCCAACAAAAAGCACTGTCACCTAAGCTTCTTTCTCTGCACAGTCTCTGTAATTTGTCAATCTTCTCTTTGCACAATGACATTAATTTCCGGGTGGTCTGTAGTCAGTCTTTGAATAGCTCTATACGTGGATTTCTATGTGCTGCTGAGTTCTATCATTTCTGTCAGATCTCAGAGCTCATCAGAAGACAGCTACTAGACAAACGACATGAGCCATCACCAGTGGAGTTACAGGACGCCAGTTTCCTCATCTTCAGTAGAAAGTGGTTGAAAAGGGGAAAAGTCCCCGCTAAAAGAAACAGATCAGATAATCCAGGCCTCTTCAGGTGGGAGAACAGGGTTTTCTCCACACTCACATAACCATAATCTGTCCTCCTGTTTCTGTGTAGGGTCTGCTGTCAACATTATCCAGTAGGCAGGCTCTCATGCTGCCACCTACATGCTACAGTTGACATACCTGTGCATTATGAAGCACAAGAATGAGAGGCTCACAAGCAGAGACTGAATACAAGCTGTGCCAAATGGAAGATGGATATCCGAAGCTACCACAGCTGAGGCTGGAGAAAAGCATTAGGGCAAGTATGGGTCCCTGATTACTGCAGAGAGACAGTGAACTGTTGTCATATACGTACTGCACACACACACACACGCAGATCTGAATTAGTAGTGACACAAATGTGTGACAGCTTACTGGTATCCATTTCTAATGCCCCCTATCACTGACTCCTCCAAAGCATTTGCAGGTCCAAAGGATGTGATAACATCAATCAGAGGAGGCATCAGCACAATCCAGTTTTGTCCTGGCCCAGGGATGTGTTTGGTAGAATCACTTACTGAGAAAGCATTTTCTCAGATGTCATGAATGGCGAGAGGACAGTTCTAGAGGAGATGACATTGATGTTTGCTAGAAGCATAGTTAAAAAGACCTTTCACTCTCATTCTGCTGAAGAAGGCTTGATGATGCTCCGTACAAGGATATGAGGCATCACAGCAGACCCAGCCAAAATATCCATTCAGGGTCATTGCAACACCTGAATGTCTCCATCTTTTGGGATATTGACAGAAGGGACAAATTTACCTGTAGACCAGATATTAGATCTACAAGTGCATTGACAGCTTCCTCCTCCTGAGCTGGGAGAGAACTGTCCTCATGCTGGGTCTGGGAAAATGGCTTTTCTTGCCTTCCTGCCCATGTTTCATTGTGCTGGCGCTCTGAAACCCATCTGTGTCCACTGCTTGCGTATCCTCATCCTGTCTCATCAGCATGCTGTCCATCTGGTCATGTTCTTTTCACATTTCTTCTTCACTTAGGTCCATCTGGGGAGTGATTGACAACAACAATTACTGCAACAGCTATTTGTTAAAAACGAGATGACATGAAACAAAAGCTTGCTCTTCAAAACATTTCTCTTTAGCTGTTTTGAAGTTCCTTCTTTGTCTTTTGATTGTGTTTTCTTTGTGAGGAGAAAGAGAGATACAGTTCAATGGAGACATGCAGACAGGCAGACAATAAGGTTAAAAAACAGAGGTTTCTTTATAGTGTTGGGTACTCAGAATAATTAATATCCTGAACTATATAAATTGTATATGCAGTAATCATTCACTGTACACAAATCAATGTGGAACAAACAGACCTTTAAGAAATTTATGAATTATATACTTGCCAATTTTGTTTGAGTATGCTGAGCTAGTCTTTTTCAGGTACTCTGACAGGAGCTAGCTCATTCTTCTACTCCCCTCTCCCTGTTTTTCATGAACACTTGAATCTTGGCAGGAAAATTTAGTGTTCCATACAGAAACTTTACTGCTCTCATACATGACCATGGGAGTATTGTAGCATGTCAAGCTGACCACTCTGAAAAGCAGTCTGTAAGTCCAGCTGTACTGCCTCAGTTTCTATATAATTTCCAGGACTCTGGACTGTTGTTG
Source organism: Thinocorus orbignyianus (assembly GCA_013400375.1). Classification (NCBI taxonomy): domain Eukaryota; kingdom Metazoa; phylum Chordata; class Aves; order Ciconiiformes; family Thinocoridae; genus Thinocorus; species Thinocorus orbignyianus. Next base: position 53,731 of record VXBW01001347.1, on the reverse strand, counting down.
TTGGGGCTACTTATGGTGCACAAAAATAGTTGCCCAGATATCACACAGCTCCCGTGCTTTCTGTATTATTAAATGGATAACAATAAAGGTATCAGCAGAAGAAGCAGTTTACTGAATTTTTCACATTCTACCTGATAACCTATTCTCCACTGCTACCAGACATTAGGGAGAACATTTTCAATATGTTTCTTAATGCAGCATAAATCTTTAAGCATATGTGCAGAGAACGAAGAGAGTTTCCACAGTAGGTAAGGTGTGTTTTGGCTATAGAAGCATACAGAAATTGTTCATGTTGAACAGAACTTCCTGATGTGAAGTGAAGTGGTATTTGATGATGGTCACTTCTGAATATCTGAGAATCTGAAGCAGTTGTCACCGCTTAGGTGGCTTTGACATTAGACAAACCGAGGAGGACAATGTGAAGCCATCTGGCTTGCTTGAGTACAGCCTACAAATAATGAGGGAAAATGCCTAGGCAAGAAAAGGAGCACTTGAGACCTTTTTTACTAAGTAAAAAAAGGGTGGTGAGGCACTGGAACAGGTTGCCTGAGGAAGCTGTGGATGCCCCATTCCTGGAATTATTTAAGGCCAGGCTGGATGGGGCTTTGAGTAGCCTGCTCTAGGCAGAGGTGTCCCTGCCCATGGCAAGGGGATTGGAACTTGATGGTCTTTAAGGTCCATTCCAACTCTAACCATTCTATGATCCTATGATAAAACTTTTCATTTATTGTTTCCTTTGGTAGGACAGCACAGAAATGATCATCAGCATAGGAACACAAGGAGTTAGAGGCAGTAGTTAATTCACTATCGAGAGTATTATTTGGACCAGCTTGCCTGTTGACATTCATGAAGTTGTCCTGTTGATAGCAACTGAGATCCTTATTCAATATCTTGCTAAAAATTTTCAGGTGCCCAACCAGGGATGTTTAAGCATGTCTCACTGCAAGTGGCAAAGCTGTCTATCTATCTACTTTAGAGACATGTAGTGGAGCTTATATTAGCCAGGTCTTTAGGTTTAAAAAAAAAAAATAAATTTCTAGTGTTTTGTTTGCAACAAGATGCTTGAAAATCCTCAAGATCCTACTAGGTCTTGAGGAGAAAAATTATGATCTCTAAACAGACACTTCTTGGATAGCATGTGTTTTGGTCAAAACATGGGTATTCATCATGTGGATTTTTAAAAGTAGCTATTTTAGAAAATGTTTTTGCTCTTTTGCCCAGTATTACCAGCATAGTTTCTCTAGTGGTAGTTTCTCTTAGTAGTTTCTTCCTTAGTCCCACAGAGAACAATGAGGCCTGCTCTGAGGACTCTGGGTGACAGGGCTGCTGATCCCAACTTGCCTTGCTCTTTAAATTCTAAGGTGGTTCACTGTAGACAGTGAGTAAG
>VXBW01001347.1:35751-48582 GCA_013400375.1 Thinocorus orbignyianus | reverse complement strand
TAATGTCACATAGTTGGTGAGTGTAATTGTGTTGCTATAGTGATCTTAAATTATGACCAGGATGAATTTTTACTCAAGGCTAATTTAGAACTCATATGTTTCAAAACCACCTTATGAACTTCTCTGAGCTCTGGAAGAATCATTTAATTCTAAACAAACATTTTCTCTGAGTTTGTACTTTTCCAGTAATCTCTTTGTTGTCATTTTAAAGCAATGTTCTATAAATGGGTCAGTGAAATACATTTGAATTAATTAAACCCAAAATCTCTGAGAGGTACAGTACCAGATTCAACAGTGGGATTTTTTCTGCTCTCATTGCCAGAGAGGGTGGGATGGATATTAGTCGCATCTTCAGACAGCTTTGAAGTCAGAACAGTCATTCCTTCAGCTGAACAAAGAGAGATGGCAATAAAGAGTCCTGCTTTTGAAAGAAGGAATTTTATTTTATTATCTCATAATATATGGGGACTGTCTGTATCAATGTGTTAAGGTCCTCTGTCCCATGGGACAAGGAAGCAAAAATATTTCTAGTCGTCTCTTTTTAAAGTCAGGTAACTGTGTCCTTGGCTCATCATCCAACCCAGAGACCCCTCGCTCCGTTCATGACAGTGATAACTGGACTGTACCATGAGAATTGATTTCTCAAGTTTCACTGCCACCTTTGGGTGAAATGCCAAATACGGGGGCTAGCACTTAAGGTCTTGCCCAGTGTTGTCTATGTCAAGAATTTTTAGCCACATGGAAATGAGGGAGGACTGAGCAGGATCCGCACCTTGTCATGGAGATGACAGGACATATCTCAAAGTTCTGCTGCTCAGAAATTGCCTCTTGACAATGGAGTGCAGGTGCTCAAAAAGAAATTTTAAGCCACAAGGCTGTGCCTCAGATGGGGGTCTCACTTACTTTTATAGTGTTGTGCACTATATTTATAACATTGTGCACTGAGGCAACCTTTTCCAATTAACTTTCTTATTTCCTTTCTGCAGCTACATTCTGTTCCCAGGGCCAAACCTGCTGGCAGCAGCATAGTCCTTTTCAACTATACTGTAGATTATATCATAGTGTCATTAATTCTGATTGATTCTATGCATACCATTCTGCTTTACCCAGTGCTGGAAAGGTCAATTTGACAATACAGGATTTTATGAGAGATAAAATGCAGAAACCTCTAGGAAACTACATATGCTTGTGGACACACAGCAAGGAAATTGACATGAATAAGAATCAGGTGCCTAAACAAATTAAGAAATGAAATAAAAAAATTGAACTTTTTCATGGTGCTAGACCTGGAGAAGTAATGATAGGCTGGTCAGCAAGAAGGGCGTTTTTACCCTTCAGAACAAACAGTCAAACATAATGTGAGCTTTTCCCTAGGCCAGGCTTTTGCAGTTTAGACCCATCTGTCTGTCTAGCACTACTTTTTTTTCTTTTTTTTCCTGAGCTGTGGCACAGGTTTCATATTCTGTGACACTTCCGTGAGTGTCTGGAGAATAAAGAAAAAACAACTGAAGAAAAGAATGGCTGGAAAAGTAAGCTTAGGCAGTTGGGAAGGATTCAAACTCTGATCTTTAGCAAAGGAGAGGTGTTCAAGCTTCTGGTGACTTACATCTCATACAGGAATCACCAGTGGGGAGTTAAAAGTTGAACACTAACAGAATTTATATAGATTTTCATGGCACCTGGGAAACTTGCCTTCCTTTTAGCATTTCAACATTTCATTCTAATACTTGTATTCATAAAATTTGCCTTACCTCTGTTAATATCGCTCCTGATATCTATGTATATCCAAAACATCGTCTTCATTATGTTCCTGAAAACGCTCCCCAAAAGCAAGTATTTCCTGTGTTAGACTGTTGGTCTATTTCCTGTGGTTGATTTCTTACTTTTGATTGTGCCAGTTCTCTCAACAGTTTCTATTCAGTGTTTATTGAGCAGATGCAAACATCCTCAGGGACTACCGAACCATCCTCAGCCTCTGCTTCTTCAAAGATAGTCTCCCTAAACCTTTTTAGAAGTATACGTTGAAAGACAGCAAAGATGTTCAGAACTCAAAAATGACACAAATATTTTTATGTTTTTCTTGTACATACAGGGCACATGTAAATGTTGATAAAAACAGATCTGTTTCTGCAGTCACAACCTGATCCTTAAGCATGATTTTAACATTTTTTTTCCTTTCTGATTTGAGAAAACAAAAAATTGCATGTATTTACTATGTAACTACAAGGTGATAAAAGCTATATGATTTCAGCAATAAAACATAACTATCCTGCACATCTTCCACAGTCTAACAGAGTTTTCCATCTTCAGTTATACTTACTTGGTTTCCTAACAAGACAGATAGATGTTAGAATCATTACATGTGAGACACACTCTGTTGGACAGGGGCAGGTGAATTTTCTTTTTCTTTTTGTACAGTAACCTGAGTGGTACAGTAGACAGAGGGCAGTTGGTTATAAGGATAATAAGGCATTTAAGGTGCATAGCATATTCCTCTTTCTGTGTCTGTGCTACTTCCAATCTGTTGGTCAGCCAGGGATACCTACTGCAAACAAGACCATAGTCTGAACTGAGTCATCACCCTAGGTATTGCAAAATATCTGATATTAGATATCAGATCTATTTAGTCCCAACAGCCATATACAAACATTCCTACAAACCTGGCAGGTGGATATACCTGTCATTTTGTCTCCAGAATGATCCACTGTTTTTGTGAAGGCAAAAGTTTCTTGCCTTAGCCTACAACCTTTTTCTACAAGTCTTATTCCCTTGAATTTTCTTCACAGCCTAACTCATGCTCTAATCCTAATCTCTAATGTGAACAACTTATTGTTCAGCTTTATTGTTTAGCTAGAACTTGAGCTGCCTCAATGTTGAGGTTCAGGCTGTTGCTAGTCTTTAGATTGCCTTGGAGAAGAATGGATACTCCCCATTGTAGATAAAACAAAAGTGCCCCATACCATACCAAAACAGAAGACATCTTTGGAAGGCCCTTGTTTTGTTACCTGTTCTACATACTCAGAATTAAATGTGGAGCTTTGCAATTTTTCAAAACTGTACGTGGGATAATTCTCTCTCTCATCTGCTAACATCAGGAGTTTTGACAACTAATTCAGCATAAAAAGCTGCTTATGAAATTTAATCTCTGTATTTGTACCAAAGAAACAGAAGGAAAACAAGCATCCTCTCTAATGACTATCAGAGTAATGGCATTATTGCAAATAAGCACATTCTCTCTTTGTGACAGTTCAGAAAAACTTGTGAGGAATCACAAGTATATTAGCTTACTTTCTGAAGCTACAAAATGCAAAATGGAAATAAAATAATATGAAAACTCCATTTATTTCAATTTGGTTTTATTCTCCATTTGTGTGTTCTTTTGCATGTCTGTTGTAGGAAAGTCGTATGTACAGATACAGATTCACTTACAGCCCACAATAAGTTTAAATATATATTCAACAAAATTTCTGCCTCTGAAATCACTGGCATGGAGGCAACGGATTAAATCTCATACAATGTATAGGAATACTATCAGCTTTATTAACTGAACTTAGTTACATTCTACTCTTCCATAGGTGAGATCATAGAATCATAGAATCATAGAATGTTTAGAGTTAGAAGGGACCTTAAAGATCATGGAGTTCCAACCCCTCTGCCATGGGCAGGGACACCTCCCACTACACCAGGTTGCTCAAAGCCCCATCCAGCCTGACCTTAAACACTTCCAGGCATGTGACATCCACAGCTTCTCTGGGCAACCCATTCCAATGTCTCGCCAACCTCACAGGAAAGAGTTTCTTCCTAATAGCTAAATCTTCCCTCTTCCAATTTAAAACTGTTACCCTTTGTACTACACTTCATGACAACGAGTCACTCTCCAGCTCTCCTGTAGCTCCCTTCAGATACTAGAAGGCTGCTCTAAGGTCTCCCTGGAGCATTCTCTTCTCCAGGCTGAATAGCGCCAGCTCAGTCAGCCTGTCGTCACAGGAGTGGTACTCCATCACTCTAATCATCTTTGGACCTGTTCCAACAGTTCCATGTCCTTTCTATGTTGAGGACTCCAAAGCTGGACACAGTACTCCAGATGGGGTGTCGATAGNTGTGGCCATCCAGCCAGTTCCTTGAGTGGTCCAAGTGGTCCATCTGTTGAATCCATGACTTTACAATTTGGAGACTAGGATGTCAGTGTCAAATGCTTTGCTTAAGTCCAGGTAGATGACTTCCATTGTTCTGCCTTTGTCCTCCAAATCTGTGGCAGTATCCTAGAAGGCCGTCAAGTTTGTCAGGCAGGATTTGCCCTTGGTGAAGCCATGTTGGCTGTCCCCAGTCACACCCTCATTTTCCATGTGCCTTAGCAGAGATTCCAGGAGGATCTGCTCCACGATCTTGCCAGGCACAGAGATAAGACTGACTGGCCTATAGTTTCCTGGATCCTCTTTTTTCCCTTTTTTGACTATCGGGGTTATGTTCCCCTTTTTCCAGTCTGCAGGAATTTTACCAGAAGATGCATATTGTAAAGCATATAACCTTTTAAAGGAATAACTTCAGCTGAAGCATCAACATTATTTTGTACTAACACTGCCTCTTTAATTAAATTCTAGCACTGGAATTGATCGGTTGTGAATAAATCTCGGTCATTTATTGATTGGAAAATCAATCAAATAAATGCTAACAGTTTGGTGAAGAAATCAGTTTGAAGGTGTAAGGAATTAACTTCTGGCTACCTGCCAGATGCCCACCAAGACACTCACTACCTCTCTCTCTCAATTAGAAATGATGAGAAAAGGTGAAAAATCTTGTTGGTTAAGATAAAGACAGGGAGATCACTTATCAAATATTGTTAACCCAACAGAAAAGGAAAAAAAATAAATAGTGAAAGTAAACCTGCCTGGTTTTCCTTCTCCTTTTGTTATTTTTTTAACTGGCACCTTGATTAATTCCAGGTCATAGTGCCAGAACTGTTATTGACTTGTGTAGTTACACTTAAGCAAATGGTTAAGTATGACCATTTTCCCTGAAAATAGGAACTGGGTTTTCCTATGTTTAGTACAGCAAATGTGTGTTTCAGTTGCTCTTTGGAACTTTACCAGTTTCATACAGACAAAATGGCAGAACTAATTTATGCAATATTTAAACCGTAGGGCCAAGCAGTCCGAAGAGGTATATACCATGGAAAGAAGCAGCAGTGACCATACTGCAGCGAACCAGAATCAGGGTTCTGACACATCCTGCAAAGTGCATGCAGTTTAAACATGTCCTGCAACTACCAGGTTGCAAGACTGAAGCTCAGAGGTCTTGGCCAGGCTGAGATATGAATTATATTATTACTGTCCCAGTAAATGTTGTCGCAGTCCTAGAAATGGTATAGCAAGGACTTTACAATTCAAGCTTCAGCAAGCAATATTTGAACCACGAGCCATGCAGAAATTAAGTAAATTGTCAAGGTTGTCCTGGAAGTTTGTGTTAGATCCAGGGATTGGTGCCTGTTCAATAAGTTGAATTGTAGTGCTTTTGGTAAGGTTCTTGAGCAGCTTACTGCCTTATGTCAACACAAGGACACTGCTCCTCATAAACTGCTGGCCTGGTTAGATGTCAAGTGATGGAACTCTCACCAGTTAGGCTGCTGGCCCAACAGATGTAACCTGGGGTTTGGTTCACCCTGAAGACCAGAGCTACTGATTTTCTTTACCATTCTTTCAGCTGCTGGTAGCCAGCAGCCACGCCTGACAGTTGATGCTCCCGCTTGCTTTTCTTTGTGAGATCCCAATAACATCCTCTTCAGAGAATACAGCTTTTCAGTTGGACTACAGTGGTGTAGAGAGCTCACACCTACTTCTAGCAGTAAAAGAGACTTCTCCAATGAATACCATTCTCCCTCTTTCTTCTAACTATCTTGCGAAATAGCTGTCAACAACAGAAGACCAACAGATTTCCCTTTTCATTCTGGGGATATCTGGACAGAGCTGGGGGTCCATATTTCAATGCAACCCTAACTTAGGTAGTTCATTTGATGCTGTGAAATATATGGCTTTTGTCACACCTGAAAACTGGAGATGAGGTGTGCTCACACTTGTCCTTTAGTCCTTTTTGACCACCTCCTCCTCAAAAGCTGGCAGAATGTTTCTTTTGTCTTCTTGCCCTGAGAGGCACTCATGGAGAAGAGGATCTCGACACTCAGGTCTCAAGGTGACATCAGCAGTTGCAGAGAGGGGGCTTCTGAGAGGGGTTTTACCATGGGAAGTGTAAACATGAGTTTAGGGTGCTTGAAAGTTGAACATAAAATCAGGATCTGCCTCACACATCTCCACGAGATAATCTTTAGCTTTTTGGTGAAGGGGAGGTCTGGGATAGCAATAGTTCAATGGTGACTGTTGTTAGTTTCTCAAGCAAAGGATATTGTCAGTAGCCCTGAAGCCACACATCCAAGACTAGAACAGTATAACACCCATTTTAAAAGTCAGGGGACCAGTGTGGGAATTAGACAGGGGAACCACTGCCATGTCAAGAAACTCAGTTCCGCCCACTGCACATGGATGTGTGGCAACGTGGGGTCCTAGGGAAATGCCAGACCATGTGAAACTGGAATTGGGAAGAAAAGTCTCCCAAGAAGAAATTCCAGCAACATGCATCCAGCTTTTTGGGAAGGGGATTTTCTGGAGGAGAAGTGGCAACAGAGAAAACAGTGACTGGAATGAAGTTAGCTGACTTTAAGAAATGAAACATAAAAGCAATTAGATGTAATGTTATGGGGAAGAACTAGTATTTAATAGTAATAATAATTTATAATATTATCACTAGTATTAATAGCAATATGGCAATATATATTAAAGTACTATGTCAACAAATATATTGAATTATTATTTTTTAATATAATTAAATTATATAATAATATAATCTATTTATTAAATATGCATCTTCAGCCCTGATGACTGTAGTTATTGAGCTCCAGCTGGCAAGCAGTCTGAGGTATGTTTCCAATATAATTTGTATAACTGGCTTTAATAATCGCTTCTGTATTATGTAAAAAAAGGCTCACAAGAGTTTTATGTGCAGATTGCAGACATCTATCTCCTCCTTTCCCAGGTAAGCAGAAGGTATAGAAATCATGGGAACTGCTTTTTTATGCCCACACACTGTCTGCTAGTTTAGTGCTGTTGGTGCACATAAATAGAGATGCACAGAAACTTTAGAGAAGATGTTTCTTTTCCAGAGGAACCCTGGAGTTGCTTTGCTCTATGCTTGTCAGGGCTCAGCTGACAAACAAAACCAAGACCCACAGAATCAATGGAAGACTGTTATTCATCTTGGAGAGGTTATTAATTTTCTGAAGCAATGCAAGGACATTAGAACACCTTGCTAAGGAGGCAGGGAGGGCATTTGTAAGATCATGACTCCTGTATATCTGCAGCAGCATATCATTGCTTGCCAATTTACAGAAGCTGAAAATGCATCACCTCAATTATGAGGACAATAGTAGTTATATAATGGCAGTTCCCTGAATGTTGTTAAGGGCAAATAGTTTATTCCATGATGCCTAGGTATGCAAATGTGGCTTTGGGAAGAGGAATCTCTGTGGCACTCCAAAATGCTGGAAAGAGTGTGAAATAACAGTGTTTCCTCACGAGTAGTTTTGTGTTGGCCTGTTCACCTGTGCTCACCTTGACATCAGCTCTGCTGCATGTCCCCTTTCTGCACTTTTTTTCCCCACCTATAAGATATATTTCACAATCTGTGAGGCTTGTAGTATCGTTTGAATGAACTCACTGATTGTTTCATATAAGGTAAAGAAACCTAAGAAACAATGGTAAATAACATACAATATACTAAATGAAAAAATCACTTAGGGTTCTCTGGCCAGGGTATGGACAAAATTCATGATCCCTGATGACACTGGCAAATTTATATGGGTTTGACCACATCCTGAGCCTATCAGGATGTGATACATAAGGCAAAGAACATGGCACTGGGATAAAGGCCACTCAAACCACTTCAGCTGGGGGATTACTGATGTCTGTTTCACTTTTTGAGTTGTTTCCACCACGTCTTCTGGGCCTTTAAGACTGCATCTGCACTGCCGTGTAGAATAATACCCCCAGGCACCCTTGAAGCAAAATAATCCACCCCCTTGTCACTCACTGGACAACTATAGAAGTGGGGTTTCTGGTATTATCGTTGCTGGTATTATTCAGGTGAAACTTGGAGCTTGGAAATCCTACTTCCTCAAAGCTCACTCACAGCAACATCAGTAAGTCCTAGCTCCTGTCCCTCTCTAGATTTCCTTTTTGCCCTTCAGCTACTAATATACAACATCAGAGATGACCACTGTTCTCCCTTGACCGTAGTACTATGTTCTTCTTAGAAGGTTTTGAGTGTTGCCCATCGCTAGAGCAGGTGAAATTCCTGTTGTCTTTCCAAGACAACGATGATGTGTGCCAGGATCTTGGCAGTCTCGGATTCAGGTTGTTTCTGAGACTATGAAAAGGAACTCAGTGCTTGTCTGATTTTCCTCCATGGGTAATACTGTAATAGTGGACAAGGTGGTCCATCAAGAATCTAGGAGCATTATGATTATGATGAAGGATCTGCCATGACTTCCCCGAAGGACTGGAAAGACACCGACTGTCAACTTCTCTTGCTATATTCTTCCAGCACTGACCTAGCTCCATGAAAGAAAAGGACAGGTTCTCAGCTTAACCAAGGGATTTCTTTACTGTAGAAATCTGGGCTAGAAAGATAATGAGCAAAGCATGTGGCTGAACAAAGTTAGTAACCCATATTCTTGAGCATGAACCTGCCAAAAAAACCTCACCCCAACTTCTCCTTCCTTTAATAACTCTAGTATAAATGAAAATCATATGCTTTATCAAAATTATGTACATATTTATAAGGAAATTTAATCATGTAGCCTCATCCTGAGCCCTTGCAATGTGAAGAGCAGGGCTAATTGTTGTAGAGTTGGCTCCGTCACCTTGGTAGAGTTACAGTTCACTGTTACAAACACCATGTTTTTCATCTTTCTGCTGTCCTCACTGCTTCAGATCTGAAGTGGAGAAAAAGAGAAATTCCAAGAAGTGTGAAAGCGCAATGTTTTTTTTTAGCACATGACAGTACTGCAGAGAGACAACACAACAGCAGTAGTATGCAATTTTTCTGATACCTCTGTGGTATGATACAGTTGGTCGCCAGCACCAACAATTGCTGAATCCCAGTGATCAAATGCTGCCTGGTGCAAATCCAAGTCAAATTGTGCAGTACGGTGACTCTAAACTTGCCCATTTAAGTAACTGAGCATGGACTTGACGAGAGTCATTGTGGTTTGTTGAATCATTAAATATCCCTTGCAAATCTAAGTTGTGACACAATCAGGTCCCCACTTTGCTCAGACATTCATACCCAGAGATAGATCCTCATTAGCACAACATGGCTACAGTTGTTTACACTGTCACGAGTTATTACAAATAATTTTGACTTTTATTCTTTTCTGTAAGAGTCCCTAGGGTGGAAGGATTGTCTTTTTTCTTGTTTTCAGTTTTCATGATGTCCTTAGTGATTAGATAGCAAGGCTCAATGAGAAAGACAAACTAGGGTGACTTTTTATAGCTGCTGAATTTCTAGGGCAACCTCTATCACACCAGTCTCAGGCTCAGGAAACACTGGAACATTTTTAGCTTCAGTTCATAGCCTAAAATGACTGGATGCCCTTCAATTTAATAGCAATTCTCAAATCTAGTAGAAAGTCATAAAGAAATGGGAATCAGGACGATTGGATTGCACTGTGACTTAGGCAATGAACAGCAGTGGGTACATCCTGATTCACATGGAGCTTTTATTCCTCTCAGAAATAAACACCCTATTCACACTACATGTATTTTTGATCCTTGCCTCTGATCCAGAGTGAAACGTTCTGTAGCTGGGAATCTTGGCATAGTTTGAGCCAGCAGGTTCCAGGCACGCAAGATGGATGCACTTCATACTGTACTCAGCTCCATCAGATGACTACCAACATCTCTGGGTAGTTCAGCAGACCCTGTACCTTCCTGGGAAACCTGTGCATTCATACCATGTGCAATCAGGCACCTTGTCCTCAGTTACACGGCACACCATGTCACAACACTGCATTATAACTGAAGGCTTTTGTTTGTATGCCGTCACTGAACAGCCACGGTTTCCCAGAGCCCAGAAGAGACCATGCTCTTGGTCACTAATTACTTTTGAAACTTATGTGGTTTTGTTATCAGGAGGACTTAATGATAGCAATAGTGACGATGACTAAAAACTGGCACAATGTGGCTCTACAAATACCAGTGAGTGTTGCTGTTTCAGCCTTTCAGAGATGAAGGCAGCATCCTTCAGGACAAATAAAGGACAGACACCTGTATTTAGGGCAGTACAGCAGAGCCACACTACTAGTGAGAGATATGTGTTACATAGCAGTGACCACTAGGCCTGTGATCTTTACTAGAATTTTACATCAGAGGTGGAGTTTGCCTTTTTAAAGGATGCATGGAGCTCTCCTTATGGGTGGATGATGAGACAAATGAGAGAGCTAGGGCTGTTCAACCTGGAGAAGAAAAGGCTCCAGAGAGACCTTATAACAGCTTTCCAGTATCTGAAGGGAACCTACAGGAGAGTTGGAGAGCTTTTGTCAGGGAGTGTAGCAATAGGATGAATGGTAATTGTTTTAAATTGGAAGAGGAGAGATTTAGATTAGATATTAGGAAGGAATTCTTTACTGTGATGGTGGTGAGGCACTGGAACAGAGAATTTGTGAATGTCCCATCACTGGAAGTGTTTAAGGCCAGGCTGGATAGGGCTTTGAGCAACCTGATCTAGTGGGGAGGCTGTGTGTGTGTGTGTATCAGATGACCCCAGCTAACCAAACAGGTATTGGATACCTTGTGACCTCATGCACCTAGGCAGGCAGGCAGCTGCCGAGGGGAAGGAGACAGAGTTCACACTTGGCAGCGGGGTGGGCTTGAGGCGGCACATTAATTGCATTTTGTACGTTCCTTGATCAGTTAAACTGCCTTTTCTCCAAGCCAACACGTTTTGTCTTTTCTTCTGATTTTCCCCTCTCCCACTGCTTGGAGGGATGGCGGTGGGGGTGTAGGAGGTGAGGGGAAGGAGTGGACCAGAGTGAGTGAGAGGACTGCGTGGGTCTGCCAGTTGAGGCTGAACCACAAGTTTCAAACTGAAATACTTTGGTTTGTCTCCCGTACAACTAATTGCAGATGGACTAAACTTATTTTTTAAAAGTGTTTTTCTTCTCATCAAAGCCTTAGTTATTGATAGGGAGCTAATTTCTTTTCGCAGGTTTGGAACGTTGTTACTAAGACACAGCAGAAATGTAACTGAATGGAACATGAAAATATGTAGCTATTTTCTTCCAACTACAATTATTTTTTTTTTTCTTTTCTTAACATTATTAAGGTCATGGCTGAGCCAGCAAAATATTTCTTCCTTGTATTTCAGCTACTTTTTAATCTGTCAAGTGAAAGCCACTCACGTCTAATGAACTATTTTAATTCATGCTTCAATTATGGAACTCACTGTCATCTCAGGAATGCTGTAATGATGCGTATGTTTATTCGTGGGTACCCTTACAAATTAAAATGTGATTATAGTCCAGATATTTCAGTGCAGCAAGATTTTCTAGGCTGCTTTTTGTGGAAGTTGAGGGTGTATAATAGAAGAAAAAAGTCACTTTGCACTTCACTTACACATCTGTTATAGACTGGAACTACAAAGATGATACACATTTAGGGGACTTTTAATTTGATTCAAGAAAGCTGGTTTCGTGTTCACAGCTGACAGTACATTCACTTTCTTTGTTTAGTATGCTGTGGCTGTGTAGTTGGATTAGATATTAGAAAGAATTATATCTGTTTTCTGCCAGTTTTGGATGTTAAAATGATCTACAGGACACAGACAGGGTATTTAAATATTTGTACCAGTTTCTCCCAAAACTGTGGATACTACCTCTTTCATAGCAACACAGATATTTGTGACTGCAATAAAGCAGGTTTTCATCCAGTCAGGAACAGTGGTATTCTATGATATTGCCATCTCTTTCCCAAAATTTGTGGGATTATTTAGCCAGTGTGCAAGCCAGTAACGTGCAGAGTTATTAGCTACTTATTGCAGTTCTGAACAGAACCAGGTGCTAGGGGGTATTTCTGCAAGGCATTGAAACAGTTATTCAGATACACATTGTAAATTAAGAATTAAAATATTAATTATTTATCAACTCTTTACAGTTGCTCATAATTTCTTATCTTGAAGCTGATTAGTGTAAAAACGACTTCATCTTCTATTAAAGGTACAGTGTCTCTTATTTTTACTGTGCAGTCTCAGTGGGTTGGTGGGTGAGGCTCTTCAAGTTGGAGGCAGGTATCCTAACTTCTAGAGGAGTGTTTTTCATGTTATAATAAGTCAGGTTCATGTACAAGGCACATCTTATGAGGTATAGCAAAGTTTTTTGACCAATCAGCCCACTAAAGTTTCTGCTACCTGGTTTTAGGTCTGTCTGTTCTTTCGATCCTATTGTCTTGCCAGGAACTGTTTACTGAAATAGTTTACTGAGTTACAACCATAGAGGGTTCGACATCACATCTTCAAAGTACAGGCAGTAGATCTGCTTCTCTTTTCTCAGAAACAACCAGCTGAAGAAGGATAACTTTCCTCCAGGTTTGATTTGGCTGTAGAGCAAAGAAAGAACACAGTGGAAACAGTGAGATCTGCCATAATTTCCATCATTACTTAGACCTTTACATCAAGGGGAATTACCAGGAGCTGAATTGAAAAATGTATAGGTATGTGAAAGGTGCCTTT
>VXBW01001347.1:7528-35744 GCA_013400375.1 Thinocorus orbignyianus | reverse complement strand
CTTTTCAGAATTCTTTTTCTAGTTCTGGTCTGCAAAGGTTCAAATAAAAAAAAAAAAAAAAAAGCCTATCTTCTTGTGTACTTGCCCACATAATAGTCACAGTCTTCCATTTTCCTATCTTCAGTGTTTTGGAAAACACATATTCATTGTAATTCTTCTTCCTTGATAGTTTGCCTTTGCTATGATGCTAGAAAGGAAGTGAATCTGTGGCCTGTTTGAGAGGGGATGAATAATTCATTTGTTTTTGTGTTTGATTTCTGTAGCAAAACAGATTGAAAACATTGAAAATATAGATTTAGCACCTTCAAGGAGATCCCTCTCTTATTACTTCATCATGTTCCGATGAATTGTTCTTAGTGTTTAACTCACCATAAGCACCTAATGCTTTTCATGACAGAGACTCTTCATTGCCATCCAGCAATATAAACAACACTGAAAGAAAAAGGGAATTAATATTGTTTTGACCTTCAGAAATGTTGCAGAAGGTTCTNAAAAAAAAAAAAGTACCACTTAGAAATGTCAGATTCTTAGTTCCACAACGGTCAAAATGAATGTACCTCACTCATATAAAATGCATCTGCTCTTCCAGATTTTCAATTAAGATTATTTATCGCTCTTCCTGAAATGGCACATCTACACATCACATCTTTTGCTTCTGGTACTTTGGACATTTCTGGATTCAAAACCATTTGGTTGGAAAATGTCCTTCCAAACCGCATCTTCTTCCTCTTCTCTGTGTCAAGGATTGGCAAGTGATAATTCCCATGTAGAGTGACCAGACAACAACAAGAAAGTTTGAGCCGAACTCCAGGAAGAAGATTCTCTGTGATGGGAATCAGAAGGTGGAAGAAACTGTAGAAATCCAGTCAGTCACGGAAAGCTCTGTGTGTGGGGAAATAGTTGGTGTATGGTGAAGCTCTGTTACCTTTTCCAAAGATGGATGTCTGATTAAATCTGTCACCACTAACCTTCTTCACAGTTCCTCCTATTTTCTCTCTGACTGCCAAGATGTGAGCTGGGATCCCAAGCTGCTCACTCAGGGAAAGATCAACATTAGCACCACTCACAAGCACAAACAACATATGAACTCTGCTAAACAGCATCATGCGTTTGGGAGGCCTTTTAAGCTTTCATCATGTTCATTGCTGTGCTGCTGCCAGAACTATTGCTAACTTAGGGAAGGGGTGCTGTTTTTCTTCTAATGTGTGATCAGCCTTAGTGAAAGAGTAATTGCTGTTCCTAGTGAGGAAAGTCTAGATTTTACATAGGTTTTTATATCCTTTCCTCTTCTAATTGAGATCCTTGCATGAACTGGATGATAAGAATGGAAGAGGGCAAAGGCTTTTGGTTCTACACCAAAGGTCCCAGACTGCTGTTCACTCTGAGCAGTTCAGCTGCAAACTTTTCATGTTTTGTGGCTGCACCTTGCTTCTGCCTGCTGTTTTGTTCTTGGAAGACAGAACATACATATTGTGCAAGTTTGTTCCGGTGATACTTGTGTATGCAGCTGTTAGAACAACAGGGGCACACTGGCCCTCTCAGTGTGCTAGTGGCTTAGTTGATCCCAGAGATAAAATAAGAGCAGTCTGCTTAGGTGCTGAGGAAGGGTAGAGGAAATAAACTTTATTAAGGGCTTTATTAAAACAGGGATATTTTCCTTTGTGATTTCAGTAAATCAAGACTGTGTATAGGAATAAAAATAATTTCAAGGATATTTCCCACAAGACTGAACAGCACCTTTAGGCAATGGAACAGTTTCTTCCTTCTTTGAGCTTTGCTCATTTCGCTGAAGTTCCCCATACCATCTTTTTGAGAGCGTCTCATAAGAGCTTAGCATTTACAAGAAAAGGCTCAACAGGTTTCTAAGTGATACCTAGTCTGTTTGACATTGTTCTGTAGTTGCTTTTGAAGATGTTTTTTGCCCTAGATTGCTTGTGGTCAATATAATAGAATTGTTCCAACTGTATTACTATCCCACCCTGTCTTGTGTGAGTGGCAAAGGCTGTACTAAATTTTTGGAAAACAGGATTTCCTGCTTACTTTGGTGCCTGTTGTATTGGATCAGGTTCCACCTGATGGCTGTGATGTCAGTGACATCATACTACCCCAGATTGCTCCCATGAAAGTCTTTATTGCTTTGAGTTCTTCGTTACAGGGGCTGGCCATTGGTTTCAGGACAATGAATATTTTTAGTTTCATTATGATGAGCGCTGTTTTTGTAGCCACTGTACTCCTTCAATTTCTAATCTGTTTTTGCTGTTTCCCAGATCTTTGCTGAAGCCTTCAAACAGCAATTTCCAGAAAGCATGGCTTCCAGCCTAATTTCCTCCCTCTCACAGAGGAACTACGCACTAGATAGGTAAAGACTTTTTCTGGAAATGCACAGTGAGAGAATACAAAACAATGGCCATAAACTGAACAAAGGAAATTCTCACCTAACATATGGAAAAACTTCTTTCCCCTGGCAGTTGTTTAGCCCTGGAGCAAAAGAAGTGGGGAAATCCTTGGAGATATCCAGCCTCTCACTGGAGAAGACTTTTGGCAACATGGTCTAATTGACTCTGCTTTGAGCAGAGTGGCAGGACTGGAAACTTCTAGAAGTCTTTCTCAACCTATGTTTTCCGTAAAAGTCAATTCTGTAGGAAATATCAATTTCTGAAATATTATTCTACAGTGAAAGAATTATTTTATTTGAATGATTCTTATCCATAGCTTTGATTCTACTTAGAATGGAGATTGTCAGCATTTCATTTCAGAATTGCTAAAATGTTTGGATTTGAAGAGAGAATAAATATAATACTTTTGCTGTCAGAATCCTTGCTGAGCAACGTTACCTAAACACCACTTTCTGTAATTTTGCAAATAAAGACTCCCAAGAGATGTAACAACCTTTTCTCAAAGGAATGTATCCACAGTCCAGGCAGGGAGCCCAAATCAGAAAATGTAAGAGAGAAAGGACAGTCACAAGCTACAAGCAAACTAAAGGTCTGAAGAACTGTCATGCTTAAATATAAACAAACAGAACAAACAGAATTGGCTCAAACAAGAACATTTTGGCTTACTAAATCAAGCCAGAACATTTGCATATTGCTTGGAACCATAGATCAAGAGAAAACTTTTTATTCTTATACAGTTGATATAGCATTTTCTGAATATTATGCTGTGGTGTTTTTTTTCACTCTGATGGAAAAAATACTGAGTATCTGCAGTGTATGACAGTTTTTATTAAAATGTCACAATTTCAAAAGCTTAAATGCATTATAACCCTCTGACAAGAAATCTCAAAAGATCATCAACAGAATGCATAACACATAAAATGTGCTGTGCTTCCAATCTATTGATCATTATGAGTGCCTATAGAAGTGTTGTGACCTGGTGTCAGGCTAGTCTTGTCCATACAAAAAACTTCACCAGGTTTCTAAAGCTGAAAAAGTAAAACAAAAGATCTAATAACGTTTTAAAAAACACTAATCACTGTCTTTTTTTTTTTGAAAAAAACATTCATTTATTTGTCATCTCAGTATTGAAGAATTTTCTTGCATTTACAAAGATAGCTTTGAGATTCTTCATTTTGTCTTTTAACCAAAAAGTCAGCCTCTGATGCACTGACTACTAGCCACATCTCAGGGAGCTGGTTTTTCTTTCACGCTTGCTCTGTGCAGCTCTCCGTGATACTTTGCTACAATTCTTGTCAATAATGGAACCAATGCATAATTTTCTATTTATGAGGAAAAGAAAACCTCTGACTGACACCAAAACAAACCAGATTTTTAATCTCAATGTGTTGATGTTTTCTATTTCTTTCTCTCTTTCTATTAGGGTACAGTCTAGGAGAATTCGGAGTTGCCCAGAAGGGGTTCCCATATATTTTAATGTATCAAGCAGCACAGTAAGCGCAGAAACATTTTTTTAAATGTCTGCTGAATTATGTGAGAGGTGTGTTGGTTCTCCAAGGATGACATGGCACTGTCTTCTTTCCTAACTTCCTTGAGAAGAGAAACCCCTGTATCCTTGGAGTCCAAGAGAATTACAAAGGAAAGCTAAAGGTAACCTTCTTGAATTGTGAGAGACTGTAGATTTTCAGGTGTTGTCCTCTACAAAGAGGAAGCAATTTGTGTGTGGTGTGTTGCCCTTGTGTATGCTTCGAACACTCCATTAGTGTCTTCCTTCCTTCCTTCCTTCCTCCCTTCCTTCCTTCTTTCTTTTCTTCCTTCCTTCTATGTATTTCTGAACCTGTATCTGTGTGTGTTTCTGTGTTTATATGCATGTACAGTTTGCCTTTAAATAAAAACCCAACAGCAGACCTGATGTGGGAGACCAATTTCTATTGCCAAAAAGTTCTCTTTTCCTGTTTCCTTAGACACTGACTGTATGTTTCTTTTTCTGAAGTTTTGTGCATTGTCTAGCACAGACACTGAATGTCTGTGGCTTTGAAGATATAGTTGTACCCTTAATATTAAGGGACAGCTAATTCTAAATTACTAACTTTCTCTAGTATCAACATGCACGTGGATTATTCTGGGCCATACAATCTATTTTATTTGATGCTAGGCTTGTTTACAGGCCATTTTATTTTGGCTGGATGTACTGAAGATGGTGATGAAGTATGAACTGAAGGTTACACATTGTCTATGTTGTGGAAGAATAGGGCTTTGTTCTACACTGCTCATTAGCAAGGGCCTTAAGATGACATGCATGCAGTGTGGACAGTAGGAACCGTTTAGGCTTTTCTACAATGTATATATATGTGTGTGTGTGTGGCCCATGCTTTTGGGGAATTTAGAGGTTGGGAAACACTGGAGAAAGTTTCTTCGCAATAGCCTATCTCTCAGGACATTTGTAAGAAGAAACTAGAGATGTAAAGGTGTGGCAAGAGGCTAGTGAATTTGAGCCTTCCTCTTGAGTGGTATCATCCAAGCTGAAAGGCTTATGACATTGCAATACATATTGCTTTGATGCTGCTGTGACGGGCAATCTTGCAAAGCTGTAAACCTGGCAAACTTTACGGAGCTTGGTAACAGTTCAACTTCTGCATGGAAGGCATATGGTTCATACCCGGGGCTAGTGTGGTAGACATGAAGCTAGATTCTTTACAGATCATCCAGCAAGTGTTATGTACCCAAATCTTGCACATTTCTGGAGTTAACTCCTTCTCTGAGTTGTTAAAAAGAGGCAGGATACAGAGTTTCCTGTAGCTGAAGGTGTTTTTTTCCTGAAATACACAGTCATGTTCAGAAATATGGAAGTGCAGATATTTAGAAAAGTGTGTCTATTTTTGGCCTTCTGTGTCAAGAAATCCTAAGGCTGTTCAGATGCTCTTTTATATTCTCTCTTGCGTGACTAGCTAATGGTTCCTACAAGGTCACTTGGAAACTGAAAGCAGCTGTGTTTCTCTTGGTTAAACACTGAGACATCCTGAAAGAGACATGTAGGTGGTGGTAGCGAAATAAGAAAAGACTACTGGAAAATGGCTATAGGAAAACACATGAACCAAGATAAGAATTTCATAATGACTGCTGATTCTGATTCTGGTAGTTGCAGTTTAGAGTTTCCTAAAAGGCGTCATTGCTTCATGATACAGCAACTGCAGAAAAGAACAAAGGTACCAGAAAAATGATCTATCACTTTTTTGGATACCTCATCTACTTATAAATGACTATGACTTGCAAAGTTCTACTGTTCCATGTAATCTCTGTGTTTACAGAAAAAGACAGGTATTCCTGCCTGAAGATGTCTCTGTTGTCTTCCTCAGGCTACTATTTTGCTTTGTAGCTCCAAATGAATGCAATTTTTCTTAGAAACTTAAATTAAAATATTGAATATAAAAATAGAAAATTCACTTGTTGAAAATAAATTTAGTGTTATAATAAACTCTGGAGGGAACTATCTTTGCTAGCATTTGCTATAATAATTTACCTCTATTGTGCATTTTCAGGGATGAAAAACTGGCTAAACCTGACCAGTGAAAGGCTGTGGTGAGAAACCTCACCATTTACCTGATCTAGTACGAGGTGACCCTATCCATGGCAGGGGGGATTGGAACTGAATGATCTTTAAGGTTCTTTCCAACTTTAACCATTCTATGATTCTATGATTCTATACTGGCTCAGCAAGAATGTACACGTGGTTTTCCTTTATTTACTAAATTTATTTTAGTGGCTGGTTAACTGTGGGTTGATGAAACTGCTTGAATTTGGGAGAAAGAGCAGCAGGATGTATTTTTTCCTGTGTAATTAGGTGGGAACTGAATTTGAGAAAATTTGAAAGCCTTGGTGATTACAACTGGGAAATTAGGCACATTTGCTTCTTAGTTTTGCTTGTTTTATTTAAAAAAATCCATTTCAGGATGCAAAACCTATTTTGTTTAACTTTTTTTCTCTTTTTACATTTGACATATTTAAAGTAAACAATATAAATAAAAGCAGATTTTTAAAAGCTGTTTTGCACACTTCCAAATAATTTAAGTTTCTGTTCAAACAATGTGACATAACGGCATAACTAAAAATATAATTCATGTTAAGAAAATAATGTATGATGCATTTGTGCTAAATAAAATTAAGGTTCTGCCTACATATGTTATGCAATTGCCATGGCTTTCTTATTACTATTATGGTAAAATTAAAAAAAATCCTAAATCCCTATTTCAGAAGCTAACAACTATTAGGAATGTAAACCAAGGCTGATGCTTTCTTATATGATTATATCCTACTTCCTGATCCAAAAGCTTCTGCTCCATTATGCATGACCTAGTCCAAATGGAAAAACTAAATAATCTTAGAGCCCAAGTCTTCTATTGTTCCTCAGCTGATTTAGCCAACACAGGTTGCCCAAAACCACAGGCAGGAGTTCCGTTTGAAATACTAAAATTTCTGAAAAGCAATGAAGAAAATGCTGTGTTACAACAAAAGAAACCTAGACATGAAGAAAGCTTTCTACAGCAAAAATATCTGAATAATGGGATAGAATGGTGGCAGGATGATGAAAGCCTTGCTTGGGAGGACACTAGATATGTATCTTTCGGAGAAATGCATTAGGTGAAGCCAGCTGTCATGATTTCAGAGTAGGAGACAGCCAGTCACAACCCTCTTGTCCCTCTTTTCGATGTCCCTCTTTCAATAAGATTCCTTCCAACTCTAACCATTCTATGGTTCTATGATTCTTTGAATACACTCAGACTGTGAGGATAGACTTCAGCCCTCTAGAAGGAGCAAATGCCCTCCAGAATTGTTTGTGAGGTTCCAGAATGTACTTAGTTGACCTCTCTTAGAACAAAGGTATGACTGTCTTCCTCTGACGAATTTTGATGTATCTTTGAAACTGAAATATTCCTTATTAGGGAGAGAAGGTTTCAAATAAATCCCATCCATGGTACCATGCCTCAGAAATTTAATAAATACATAAATAAATATCAGCTGATTTTGTCAGGTTGAGTTGATTCCTGTAGCTGTGCTTGTGTCTGCCAGACCAGGCTTTTAACAAAAGGTGAGGATGCCACATCAGTTGCTGATAAATCAGGAAAGTCTCCTGAAGTTGTGGACAAAACCCAGGGAGGTCTAATAGTTAAAAGTAATGAAGAAACTGTAGTATTCACAGAATTAAAAAATGTGACTTTTTTTCCTCTGACTGCATGACAAGTTCTCAAAGCTTTTCTTCCAAATATGTATTCAATGAGAGTGGTATCTGTAATCCTTATGTGATGACTGGCTTGTAAATCTACTTAGAAATACAAGCTAGCTGGCTAGCAACAATAAGAAACAGTGATTATTAAATTTTCTTACAGAAGGCTCTTAGATTTCAATTTGATTTGGAAGAATATTTCAGTTTGCTACACCGTTACAGTTCTATCACTGTTTCCAGTACAAAGGCTTATTTTCAGGAAATTAGGTCAGCCATAAATATTTATACTGGGCAAATTCTTGGCAGAAGGAGTCTTGAAGGAGGAGCAACAGGAATGGAAATAGAGTTATTCTTATGTAGGTCTACTGATGAGCTACAGCCTGTGTCTCATTGTCTAAATGATTAATTGTGCTTCGGTTCTGTCATACTGTACAAGCTCATGTAGATAAGTTTCATGATAATGCTCACTGCAGGACTGCTCAATTAACTGTGCTGACCTGGTTAGAAAATAAAGGGGTTTTAGGGGGACGCCTACAATCACGGTGCTGAAGTATGATGTTCTGGTGACCAGAATCACAGCTCAGCATAAGGTCAATCAAGCAAATAAATGGGGCTGAAGAGGAATAGAGCACAGGGTCCATAACTGGCAGTAATGCCACTAATGATATTTCTATGGTTCAATCTAGTTTGGACCATACTGAACAGGAGTGACTGCTCCTAAAAATGAGGAGAAATGAAGAGAATCAAGTAATTGCCACTGAGGGAAAGTACAGCTCTGGAAGATAGACAAGAAGCAGTGGTTACCTAACCCAATGCGACAGTCAGCACAAATGATCTGCTTAGCAATACGTAGGACAGAAGAAAAGCAACTGTCTTGGAAGTAGATGCCATTTATCTAAGAAAAATTGCTGGATGACAGAATGTATTACTAGTATATTTACTAGCAAAAGTACTCTGCTTCTAGGCTTTGAGATCCTGCGTGTGTCCTGAGGGAACAAAATTTCATAGAAACAGAAGTCTTTAGAAGCTTCATCAGTTCTTGGTCTTTCTAAATCAGGATACTAAGACAGCACTCTAGCATTGTCCATCCTAGGGACTTCAGCTAAAACAGACGAAGTTCAAGAGCCAGTCCTCATGGAAAGATCTGTAGAGTGCTGAGTTTCAATGAAAGCAGGTATGAGTAAAAAGACTGTGGCATAACCCCTGTACCACTATGGAACCTGCATAATTTTGTGACCAGGTAACTTGAGTATTTTTTTCTACGAGGCTTGTATTTTGAAGGGCTTGTGAGATGAATTCCAGGGACACTTTTACAACAAGTTTTCAATTCTAGTTTAGGAGTTCAGCTGGTGGCACTGCTTCCAACTTTACTGATTCTGCTTCACACCTGAGGAAGTGTGTGTATTCTCAAAATATCTCCAACTCCCACTCTTCCTCCAAAGCATACAGCACAAACTGAAGAAAATTTTCCCCTTCCTTTTCCAGCAGTTTTTACTGAGAATTATTCAAGGTTAATGGGAGTCTGCCACCACTGGAGAAGTAGGAAAGTTTTCCATATGGCTCAGGTGCAAATTCTGACTGTTGATGGAATTGTCACCTTGGTGACTGCACTGGTAACAGCCAAATTCTTTTTCTCAAGCAGAGGTCTTGTTTATCTGTGTGATATCTGATACACTGTTAAATTTACTGTGTTGGAGCACTAAGAAGAAAATTAATTTTCTATTTTTTTTAAATTGATTTGTGCCTGTGGCTGTGACTCTGTCTACACGCACTCCATTTGCAGAACTCTGCAAAAAACCTAATAAATAAGACTAACAGTGAAAGATACTCTCATAGAGAGATATTTATGTCACAGAAGAGGAACAAGAAGCAGACAATATCATTCACATCTTCTGAAGTTATGCCCATCTCTTAATAATCACACATGCCCTAAAGGCTGGCTAATTGATATTAATGAAACAACAGCTTGCAGGAAAAATTGTATTTATGATGTGTTAAATGAAAATGAAATTAGAAACAGAAAATGTTGAAAACCTATTTCGGATCACACACAATTTACTCTCACTCTTATTGCAGTAGCTAATCATCATATTCTTTTCTCTTCATCTAGGCATTTGATAAGGTCAATGAATTCATGTGGAAACGCCTCACACTTAGCATGCAAAGAAAGCCCTAGTCTTAGAGAAGGAGGCAGCTGTCAACTGGAGCTTTCTTTTTTTTTTTTTTTTTTTTTTTTTCAACTTAGAACTCAGCTTTGATTGTGATTATTTCTTTTCACTGCTGACATGAGCATAGTAAGACATTGGTATTGTTTAACAAATGGTGCAGGCACGTTTCATCAGTTGTGTTCATTGCATTTCCGTGTGAGGTTGTTGATCAGATCCTGACCCATTTTATTTGTTTTTTGAGGTTATAGTTCTTATACTTGCTTCATGTTTGATTTAGGGAGGGTTTAATCTGATCTATTCCACCACATTTTCTTCTTTGCACTAATGAACTTTATCCTCCCCAAAAGACAGAATGCTATTAACCCCATTTCCAGGTAGGAACCATGGTTCAGAAAGATGAAGACCAATTTCTGAAAGGAATTTAGAGGCAAGATATCTAAGCAGTCAGGTCCTGGCACCCAGAATTGCTTGAAGGTTGCTTGAAGGGTGTGCAGATATATTTTGTATTTCAGAAAGTAGAACACATGCGCCAGCCTCTTGATTTGCGAGACACCCACATCTGCAAGTATTTGCAAGCCTGTGTATATTAAAATCTTACCACTGTGGGACGCTTACCTGCTCCTATCTTTCTAAAGGCACAACCTACCACCTTCTCCTGAAGATATGTCCAAAGCCTGCTGTTGGACGGTACACTGAAACAAGCGCTAGATCACAAATTCCAGGTGAGAATCTGAGACCTCTCAAAGCTTTTTCTCTTTTTCTTGCTCCTCTTGGACAAATCTTGGCACAAGGGAATGCTTTGCTAGGTGATGGGTGTCTGAAATACCTGAGATCATGGAGGGAAGTGAACCTATATGCTCCAGCTGTTTTGATGAGGAAGAAAGAAGTTTCTTTATGGCAAATGAAGACTGAATGTTATAGCTGTGATTAAAATCAAACACAGCCTGAATTTTCTGGGTGGAAATTCACTCAGGTTTCATGGTGGCAATAAAAATGCCTCGGTGGTTCTAAAGGTCCGATACCTTGTGCTTCTATTCTCATAGCATCTTCCAAATGCAGGAATGCTGAGTCAGCTGAGCAGCTGGGTAGCTGCACAAGCCCTGAGTGACTGGATGGCTTTTACCTCAATCTCTGTTTTTGCAAGAAGTGTCCCAAGGACAGGCCTCACCTTGTTTGAGAGTACTGGAACTAGAGAGGTGGCAGCTGGATGCATCCAGGAAGAAGTGGTACTGTTTGAATCATTACCTAAGGACAGGATAGTCTGGGAATGCATTGAACGCTCCTAACCTTCTAAGACTTTTTTCATGAAGGGGCAGTGGAGCTGTAGGAAATGATGTGCTGAATAGGAAGCCATTTTTCTAATCATACACAGACCCCCCCCTCCTCCCCCCATCCCCTGTATATAATCTCACTGGAGGGATGACTGGTATACATCCCACTTTTGGACTTCGTTCTGTCATTGCATCTGCTCTTCATAAGTGAAACAGCTTGCAAGATGAGATAATCTGTATTGTCATAACTTTTCTGTACTATAAAGCTGATGCTTCTTCATAAGCAAGGATTTGAGGAAGAGACCCAAGTGCTGACAGCATTTAGCAAGATGTGTATCCTTCCCCTTCTTGGCATTGAGTAATTTTTTTATTTGGTTGCTTCTGCTAGTCACTTCTCATAGTTTTGATCAGTTCACCAAAAAATCTGGGGCACTTTTTCTCCACTGATTCACACGGATTTCACAAGCTACTCTCTTTCAAAAGAACAACTTGGCCTTTAACAGGTTGCTGAGGTTATGCTGGTCCTTTATTTCAGACCTTCAGTTATTTGACTCCAGAAAAATCTCAAACAGTAGCCTGTGCTACAAAGCTGCAGATAACTGACTGTGATCCTGCCCTCATGTTATGCTTACATTCCAAGTCTGTTTCTTGCTTCCGGTACCATACTTTTCAGTCTCTTCAGGAGCACCAGTAGCTGTTTATCTGTCATCTCCCGTCCTTGTTGAAAATCATGTGACTTAAAAGTATTGTCACTAAGTGTAGAAATAAAGTCTAGAAATCTTCTTGCTCATCAGCCAAGAATTAGGACTCAGCACTGAGAAGAAGAATTATTCCCTTGCATAAGACATGTAAGTCTTATGAGCTGTCCCCCAAAGTAGGCAAAAGGTCAAGTCTGTAATCTAGCAGTGATGAAAAGCTGGAAGTCTTTTACCACCTGTCTTGCTGTAGAGGAAGAGAAACTCCATATGTTTATGATAAACACATTTAATGTTGTAAATTTTGCAAGTGAAATTGAAGGCACATTTCATTTAGTGCTGTTTTTTCGCCTTTTCTTTTTCTCCCTCACAGTGTTACTATAAGACAAAATTAAAGCTTTTTGAGTGCTTTAATTGCATTTACATACACTAAAATTTCATTTTAAGTGCAACAGTAGCTTCCCTGTGTTTCTGATGTTTATGTCTGGGGAATTACACCATCTGTGGAATTTAATTTGTCAATATTTACTCTGCCCTTTAACTCCATCTAAATGCCACTCATGTCGTGTCCATAATGTACTCTACCACAAACCACCTGATGGCTTGAGATTTTTTTCTTCTGCTTCTGTATAAATGAGCAATTAAGTTACTTAACAACTACTCCCAGAGTTGTCTTCCCTCTAAGTTTGTCTGCAAGGGAATTTATTTGCTCTTAATTTCTAGAATAGCCCTTTCCCATGAACTGCTTTCTTTCAGAGCTTTGCTAGCCATCAGGCTGCTTCTGGTCAGCTCATCAATGTTGTAGAATAAGTTGGCAATGCTTTAAAACTGTCCTGGTAGAATGTTAAGTGTGGGCTGCTCTGACATCAGTAACATCTGTTCTAACACCCACAGCCTAAATGGGTTATAAGGGTTTTTCTTAGGGTAGAATTTGACATATGGTATGTAAGAACAAGTGCTTCCAGTAATGAAGGCACTCTCGGGATGTTCTGACAAGAAAATATCAAGGACAAGAGAATATTTAATAGTGGCAGCTGGAGACAGCAGTGAGCAGTATGTTCATCTACAAATCCCTCTATACTCATAGCCCAAACTTGTGAATTCTCTCACCATTGGGCCGAGCTTGCCATGAGCTTGACTTTTGCTCACACAGAAAGGGTAACATGCAAATTTATATATATTTTAAAATATATATATTTTAAAAGTCTGTGAAGGAAGTAAAATAAATAACTTTTCATTGTTTATAATAAAATTTGTGTCTTAAAATCATTTGCACACAAAGGGGAAGAGCTTTAACCTTCGCTGATTCATGCTTCTTGGAATCAAAATATAGCTTTCTTCCCGGAAGCAATTTTTTAGCTATGTAGTGTATTCTGATTCAGGATTTGAAAATGTCCTAGCTACCTCACATTTTAGTAATCCCAGACAAAGGAGCCAATAGAAAGTAAGCATACATAAACCTTAAGTAAATACTGCATTGAATCTCTCTTTGCTCTACTTTCCTCAGCTAGCTATATTCTTTGAAACGTTAGCGGCTGCTTCCTTGGAACTTGGGCCCTTGAGATGATTTAGAGACCAAGGCCTCTCACTTTTCTCATGTCTAGACAAAATGCTTCAGAAAAAATGTAGCTGTCTGTGTCTGTCTAGTTCTTTGCCTCTTTTCCTGGCGTTCCTCCCTTGACTGACTATCTGGAAAAGAGTCTGCAGAGTCCTGTTATAGTGGGTCCAGAGGAAGACCACAAAAATGATTAGAGGGCTGGACCAGAGGGCAGAGGATTTCTACCTATAAAGAAAGGCTGAAGGGTTGGAGTTGTTCAACCTGGAGAACAGAAGGTTCCAGGGAGACCTTATTGTGACCTGTCATTATACAAGAGTTTTATAAAAAAAGTGGAGAAAGAGTTTTTACCAGGGCCTGTAGTCACAAGAAAAAAGGGAACTGTTTCAAACTAGAAGAGGCTATATCTAGATTAGATATAAAAGAAGAAATTTTTACCATGTCTGGAAAAACACTGGCACAGGTTTCCCAGAAAAATTCATTGTTGCATGGGGAGTGTGAAGGAGTTAACACCAGGTCTGTGGATTCAATCGAGACCAAGGAAATGCATTACTCAAATTAATATTGATCTAACTCAGGGATATTCAGAGCTGTTTTCACTATTAAGTGGGTTGAAATCGCACTACCTGTGGACAACAAGAAATGTAACAAGGCTAAGAGAGGGAAATAACTATCTGTACTGCTCCAATCAATGCCAGAGTCATACAGGAAACCAAGAAAAAGAAGTCCATCCTGTAGAACTCATCCTGTATCTTCTTTTCCAAACGACTCCTGCTACTTCATGCAAGTGAATCTGCTCTACAATACTCTGATTTTACTCTTGTGATCCAGCTGGAGATATTTAACACCATCATCTTGTTAGTGAATAAGCAAAGTGGTTTTCCCAAGCTCACACAAATTATGGTAAAGCAGGGCATGGAGCCTGTGTTTGCACACATGTGCGAGACATAGGACTCGGAGGACTCTTCCCACACATCTTGGTACAACAACCACTATATTTAGGAAAGTAGAACATGAAACAGGAAAGAGACCAAGAAGATAGGCTGACATTTTTCTTTCCTGAAATCCGTGAGTAAATTTTCTCTATACTGTAAAGGAGACAGTTTCTTATTGACAATGATAGCATACTGAATCTAATATCACTTTAATGGGTTGCTCCAACTTCCAGTGGAATCAATAGAATCTCTTTCAGTGAGATTGAGTCCTTCTTTTGGCAGAAGTTGGCATTCTGACCTAAGGGTGTTGATTCCTCATGTTTTTGTACAGAAAGGGTGGATGAGACTGGATTTCCCTAGCTGTCCAAGGGTGACTGAAGTCTTTCAGCCTTCTATTTGTAAATGTCAGTCTGACTGTTACTGGGAATCACATCTAGACAAATTATTGCAGTGATTCACAGTATAAGAATCCTTTACATTTCTGCGAAACTCAGACAAAACTGTAGGTGAAGAGGACATCACAGAAGACCCTAACACATTGCAACCAGACAAAACAAAGAGGAGCTTAAAACTCACAAGCTAAATTACAGTGTTCTCCTTGTCAGTTTTACTTTAAACACCCTGCAAGAAGGGGATTCCATGTTAGTAGAACAAGTCATTTATGTCACTGCAGTACTCACAGCTGTTAAAGCAGCAAGACAGGAACGCTTCTTCTTACACTGTTCTTTGAGATGTGAAATTAGACATTTGAATTACTCTGAGTTAGGAATACACTTGTGTCAATTTTCACTAAATCATTCTATTTTTTCAGCTGGGTTCACCTGAAGGCTGGTTGATATCCTTGACTTCCTTTGAGGATGTTTTCTGACCTTACAATGTCCTTTACAGGAAGAGGAAAATGTTTGTGGAAAATATATAAAAGGTACAAAATATAGAAATATATATAATTAATTATGATTACAAATATAAATATAATTACAAGTAGTGTATATTTATTTTTATTTCATATAGCCCGGAAGAGGATTTTCCATGTAATTTAATTTTAAAATTATTTCTACTCCAATTGTTTATTAATTTTATTGATTTCTACAGTTAGAAAATTCCAACCTCTTGTCTTGATCCTGTCAGTATCAGAAAAGAAACAATTTCATTATCCCAGATTAATGTGAATTCAGTACACAAATGAGAACTGACTAATCAGACCCCCTCTTGTCTACATGACTCTGATGTACAGCCTATATCTGGTTACATCTGTTTTCACCACCAGCTGGATGAAGAGATGAGAGTCAGTAAACTCTTCAGCAGCATTGCTGTGCTTAGTCATTGTCCTGAAGCCTCATTTAGCACTGTGCTGAAAGCTTTCTTAATAAGGAGATTTCTGAGCTGGTAGCTAAACTACAATTAATTGAGCTTCTCTGCACCTTCCTGTTGCAGTGCAATCCAGGTGCAAAACCAAGAGATCAGCAGGAAATTTCAGCTATTGCCACAGTCAGTCAGTGAGAACTAACTCTGAAAAGCAACTAGGATTTCCCTTCCCCCTTTTGGACCGCTTTGGGATTTTCAGATCTTTTCTCTGGTGAATATAAAGAATTTATTGATTAGCTGAAGATGTTCTTGGAGTTCAACCTGTCTTTAGAATAAAGTGGAGTTTGCCTCCCACAACAAGGTTGTCATTAGAAGAAGAAGAAGCTGGTACAGTTTTCACAGCTGTATTCCTTGGAGTGTCTAAACTTGTATACAATCCATAATTGGGTACAATGGAGGTGGGGAGAAGACCATGCTTAAATACTCCTAGTCTCTTTCCTATGTCTCTTTTCTGCAAGATTTTTTGGGCAGAGAGGGATGAGGGAGAGGTCCTACAGGGACAGAAGGGCTGATCTGGAGAGCTGTGGGCTGTCTATGGGCATCTATCATAATTTTCATACGCTGGTCCAAGAATTATGGTGCCCTTTGTAGGTGAAGGGGACCAAGACAAAGACAAGTATTCTGTGGTGGTAGCTAGACCTGTTCTGTAGCTGAGAGTGGACCCTTAAATATTTCAAAAATCAGCTGGCACAGGTGGTCAACTCCTAAAACAAGTAGATTGACTCCTGTTTCTGCTATTAGCCATATATGTGGCCTTGAAAGGCTACTTTTTTGCTTTATCTTCTTGAATTGTTGGGTTCACGAGGTGAGGCCTATGTCAGTTGAATTGGGGTTCAGCTCTGTGCCCCTGCTATACTGTCATTGTTTGATCATGCTGAGAAAAAACCCACACCTGTAGCTTTCAATGCAAGAATTAGAGATGTGACATCTCCCTGTGACTTGTGCTCGGAGCTAGTCAAATACTATAATCCTCAAACACTTACTGAATGCTTTCCTATCCCTTGGAAAAGCATCTAGAAGCAGCAGGGTTAGCAACATGCTAGTGGGTCAGAAAAATACTGGTGACCAAGGATGGACATGCTCCAGATCTGAGTCATCTGACTAATGGGTGAATGCAAAGGTGAATGCACCACAATGCCAAATTTTTAATGTAAGAATGGACACAGCTGTCCATTTTTTTGCTGGATCAAAGTGAGATCTGGCCTTTAAGTTCACAAATAATTGTAATGGAGGAAGCTTTGAAAAGGCAAGGAAGAAAGTGGTCAGACACCTTGCCAGCCTTGTTTCCGAAGTATGAAGAGTCTCCCTTCCTTTTGATGCCAAGCTTTGTTTGACAGTCTTCATTATAACAGCACATTCTAAGTCTGCAAAACTTGAGTGACACAACACAATGTGAGCAGATCCCCCTTCTACTTATATAAGTTAGAGTGTAGTTGACTGAGTCCAAGGCCAGCTCCTTCACTGATAGGAGCTCTGGTAAGTAAAACTAAAAATGAAGGCCTGTCCTTCTTTTTCCTTAGGAACTAGTTCTAAGTTGAAGCTTTACTGCTATCCTCTGCCTGCTGTCTGCATCACAGCTGTGCAGCAGACACAGCTGTACTTGGTCTCACTTCCTCAGTCTTGACCCTGACCCAGACCCATCAGCTTGGCTTCCTGGTTTGAACTTAGACCTGCCTCATTACTGCAGAAATCCTGGTCTATCAGTGTACTGTGTCTGGCCTTCTCCAATGTCTCTGATCATGATCCTGACCTGGACTTGCTGCTCTTCATCCTTGTTGGTGAAGTACCTGCTAACGCCTGCCATGTCATTGTGCTCTGCTCTCAGCTCACTCTCCGTTCAAGAGCAGCCTGCTTGTTGCATCCCGACACAAAACTATCAATTAATATCAAGTATAAAGGTAAAATAGATTGTATGTTTTCTTTTCTAGTATGTGCTAAGGGATGTTAAGGATGATCCTACCTACTACTCCAAATACTAAGGGATGTTATGGGTGGCTGCCTCTCCTGGCAGCTCTGGCTGAGGACCCTCCAGCCTAAAACCTTTCTGGAGAGAAGAACCTGATGAAACTGAATAAGGGCAAATTGAGATTATTCCTCCCTCCACCTAGGAGGGAATAGTCCCATACACCATTAGCTGTTAGGAGCTGACCTGCTGGAGAGTAGCTCTGTAGAGAGAGTCCTTGCAGTCCTGATGAACAAGTCAGCCACAAGCCAGCTTTGTCTCCCAGGGTGCATTAAAAAAAGTGTGGCCAGCAGGTCGATGAAGGTCATCCTCCCTCTTTACTATGCCCTGCTGAGGCCACATCTGGGGTACTGAGACTAGTTCTGGGTCCCCGAGTTCAAGAAGGACAGGGAACTACTGGAAAGAGTCCACTGGAGGGCTACAAAGGTGATCAAGGGAATGGAGTACCTCTCCTACGAGGAAATGCTGAGACCTGGGTCTGTTTAGCATGGAGCAGACAAGACTGAGAACAGATCTTAACAATCCTTATGCACATCTCAATGGCAGGTGTCCAGAGGATGGGGTCACGCTCTTCTCAGTGGCATGTGGTGACAAAACAAAGGGCAACAGGCACAAGCTGGAACAGAGGAAGTTTCATCTCAACTTGAGGAAAAATTTTACTTTGAGGGTGACAGAGCACTGGAACAGGCTGCCCAGAGAGGTTGAGGAGCCTCCTTCTCTGGAGATATTCAAAACTTGCCTGGATGCATTCCTGTCCAGCCTGCTCTAGGTGACCACGCTTTGGCAGAGGGGTTGGACTAGGTGATCTCTGAAGGTCCCTCTCAGCCCCTACAATTCTGTGATTCTGCAAATGTCAGTTGTTCAGATTTTATCACTCTGATTGTTTCCCATCCTTTCCTTATTGTCGTCACCGAGAAAGGAGAAAAACTTTCTCACATTACACATATCCTTACCAATTAGTGTGACTGACTGGGTTTGGTCATATTATGATCTCCCTTATCATTTGTCAGTCAGATTTATGTCTCTCTATGTTCTTATTCGTGGCTTCTTTGACCAGATAGCCCTAAAGACACAGATGCTCTCCTTCTGTACACCCTTACAGCATGTAGTTGAGTGTCATGGGAATTACCCCAAGCAGCTTTATTGAGATGAACTTACAGAGAATACTCCTAACTACTAGCCTTAATAAAAAATAAAACAGAAAGGTAAACAGATTGTAAAGCAATTGGGGATGAGTTATGGGACAGCTCTTCTCTGCGGTGTTAAAACCTTACTTGTAATTTTGTTTGGCAAAGCCAGATGTCTTCACTTCTACAAGTAATTTCATTTAAACGAGCTTTTAAATTCACAGCTACCAAACCATTGCTTTAATACAGACTTTAGGAAACTCAAATTGAGGGGAAAGGTCAGCTTTACAAAACCCTAATTTGGCAATGATCAAAGCTTCATATATTTATTCTCTGCTTGCTCCATTTTTATGAGAAGTGATTTTGTTTTTAGATTTAAGAAGCTTTTAAAGAGTGGGAAAATTCTCAAGCATTTTTTTGTTTGCTTTGTAAGAGGTGAAGTTTTAATTAAAAAACCCAACTCTCTTTAACTGTAGTTAATTGGATACTAAATCTTCCTAGTAGAATAACTAATATAGAATTTCCCTGAAAGTGCAGTATCAAGAAACTAAGAGGAATCAGCCTTTTGCTTTGCCTGTCATCCAGATGCAGTGAAATAAAAATTAACTGACTGGAATATGCTTTCCAAGATATGGTCTTAGCTAAATGCTATCTGGACAGCTCAGTGATGATACTTGTTCATCTTCATGAAACTGGAAGAATATGTCACCTTCCTTGTACAATCCTCGAAGGGGAAAACGTGCAACCTCAGTAATGCATTTGCTTGAAATTGTTTATCAGAAGGGAACTGATGGGAGTGAGACCTATAGTTGCAGAGAATACACTGTTGCAAGAAAGGGTAAATCAACAGGATCTGTTGAAGTTTTGAAAGGGTTAGAAATAAAGGGAATTTCAGTTCTGCTACCCTTATAAGTCTTTGCCCTGGTAAGGAACATTTTGTAATAACACAGTCTCATTTCTCTTCAACCGTAGTGATTTAAACATAGTTCTCATCCTTCCCACTGCCACATTAAGAGTAGGAGTGTTCAGAGACATCCTGTCTCTCAGTTTTCAGTGCCATTATGCAAGGAGGAGAGCCTTTGTGAAAGAAACAATGTAAGCAATGTTGTCTCTTCCCCAGAATACTCTTTTCAGGAATTTTATCCGAACGCAAACGCTTGAAAAGATTTGTGTGTCCATAGGAGTGGCTACTAGCAAAGTTCTTAAATAAGTCAGTGTTTCTTGTTACTTCAACTTCTCTTGGTGCATGAGAATGACTGCCAATGTTTGACCTGACTGTTGTGTAGATGAGTACGGGAGTAATTCTATAGCAGATCTGTGTTATCATGATACATGGGCAGATGCTTTTTTCAATGTGGTCATTAATCAGGACTCACTCAAGCACCTCTGCAAAATCCGCTCACTGTCCTGAACCCAGAATTGAGCAGGAAAGATAAGAGGTACCAGACAAGTTTAGAAATGTCCCTGAGAGCTGTGTGTATAGCAAATGTCATCAGCCTGTGTAACTGTATATCTGCATCTCAGCAAGGTTCTGGGTGAGTGAGACCAGGGATGGAAAAGGCATAGGATAACACAGTTGACCCAATGACTGTGAAAATGTTTCACTCTAAGTACTTGTAAATGTGTTACTGAGGCCGATAGTGTAGCATCTTCAATACTGACTGGGACTAAGGGGATAAGTGAATCCTCAGCAAGTTTTGAGATGACAAAAAACTGGGAGGAGTGGCTGACACGACAGGTGGTTATGCTGCTATTTAGAGGGACCTTAACTTCCATGGGTACTAGCACAAGCGTGGTTTGTGCAAGCCCTTCATGAGCAGCTCCATCTTATGTTAAGTAGTCAGTTAGATCAATGCAGAGGGGCAGAGCTTCATAATGCTGTTGTTTGTTTTCATAGAGTTGAAAAACTCAGAAGTGGATTAGGATCAACTAAGTAAGAGTGATAAGACAAGAATTTTCTCCCATGATTTTAGCACAGTGCAAAAGATGCCATAGTTTTCATCTCTTGGCCAGTTGTGTCAGGACCTGTTTGACCTTGTGCCACATAGCACATGAGAGCTTTTCTTTGACAACACAAGAAATTTTTCTACAGAAACAGAGAAGACAGGTAAAGGGGAGGAATTAAGCAGCACATTATTTTGCAGATGTGGAGATGCACTGGCCCTGAACCTGCAATGAACTTTCAACATAAGACTACTTCCGTACATATAGATGATATGTGCCTACAAAAATGGCACAAGCAAGCAAGAGAGTTAGTCATGGACCTCACAAGATCAGGGATAGGTAGTTGTTTATCCCCAGTAAACAGCTGAGCCTCACACAGCCACTTGCTCACTCACCCTTAAGTGAGATGTGGAAGAGAATCAGAAGGGTAAACATGAGAAAACTCATGGGTTGAGATAAAGACATTATAATAAGTAAAGCAAAAGCTGCACACACAAGCAAAGCAAAATATGGAATTAATTCATGACTTCTCATTGCCAGGCAGGCATTCAGCAGGGCTTCATCACACATAATGGTTCCTTGGAAAGGCAAATACCATAACTCTAAACATCCTCATAGTCCTCTTTCTTTCCCCCAGTTTTTATTGCTGAGTATCATATCTTATGGTATGGGATATCTCTTTGGTTAGTTGAGGTCAGCTGTCCCAGCAATATCCCCTTCCAGGTTGTTGTGTACCTCCAGCCTGAGCGAGAAACAGAAGAGGCCTTCACACAGCATAATCACTGTTTAGAAACAACTAAAACACCCCTGTGTTATCAACACTTGTTTTGGTCACAAATTCAAAATGTAGCACCATATGAGCTGCTATGAGGAAAAGCTCATAAAAATTAAATGAACTACATCCCACCCAAAATCCATGCACCAGTACTGGTAGCCTGGAACTCAGTCCAGGTATCAGTAATTCAAGAACAGAGTTTTCTTGAAAGTGTGGAAAAGTGTTCCCCCTTTAACATCACCCTAAGTGTGTGCTTCCTTTTTTCACTCAAACTGATTTTTTTTGCAAGTTTCTGCACATCCTTTAATGTATGCCTTGTAGTCAGGTCTCCTGAGTTCAACAGGGACCATTTCCCTTATGACATAAATGCACTGCTACTTCTTTCATCTGGATGCCTGATGTGCTCTCACCACAGTCAGGATTAACAGACTATCTGGAAAAACTACTATTAGAAAACTTTATCTGACAAATATTCAGTCATGCCCGTACCAGAAATAATCTGTCTTGATAATATGCCACCACCACTTTTGTTATGGATGGCAGATTGAAAGGGAGATTCATTAGACAGGGCTTTGATCGTAGTAGGCATTGTTTGAATCCCTACTTCGCTCTCCATTGGTATTATTTTTTTTTTTTGGTGGTGTTTCTCCTTGGATGCTGCAGTTGTAAATCCTGGTTGAAATGCTACTGACAAGGCAGGTCGTACAGTCCTGGATGCAGGAGACAGACAGTTTCCTGGGTATTATTGCTAGAGGTAGTTTAATNGTAACATCAAAAGATTCAGTGGTTAATTTCCTCCTGCAGCTGTGGCTTCCTTCCCAGCTCAGGGTCCGGATCTGGTCCTAAGTCTGGATTTAATCTCTGATGTACAATCTGTCCACAAGTGTGTCTTAGCTGCAACTTCATCCTCAGGTTTTTTAAGCCAAATTCTTTCCAAACTATGCTACAGTCTCCCTTCAAAGCCTCCAAAAGACAGACTCCTGTTTATCCTTGACAAAGTTAGTACTTTTTCCTGACGTAAAAAAAAAAAAAAAGGAATTGATTTCTCATGGTAAATGTTTGGGGCTGAAGAACTGGCTTACATCGACATGCTTCCCCCCACAGGAAGTAATAACTTTTTTGTTTTGTTTTGCTTTGTTTTCTTTTGGTTTGTTCTGGTTTTCTCAAAATAAAAGGGCAAAAGGTGTCCAGGGTGCTGAAAAGCTTTTTCAAGGGAAGAAAGAAAGCAGAGTGGTTCTTACAAGAAATTGAGTGTACATATGCAAATGACAATTTTTCACGAAAAAACTCCCTGGAATTTCTTAATTTTAAGTTAAAAAACAACAAATTTCCAGTGGAGACTGTGATAAAGCCTCTGTGTTCAGAGGCTTTGTGATAATTCCTCTGTTATACATTATAACTTCTTATCTGGGTGCAGGAATCCGCAGATGAAAATATGACTTCAGATTTCTGTGGGGAGGGATGGTAACTTTACAATCTGTAAGTGCTGTTATCTACCACCTATTCCTGGCACACTGACAGCTGACAAAGATTATCTTTCACATATGCAGCTTTATGCAACATAGAAGATGACCTCACATAATCAATACAGAGCAAATAATCAATGTGCTATTTTATACTTTCCTTTCCTAAGAAGCACAAGGCTTAAAAATGAAAAAGGTAAAGCATAAAATTGACAGCAACCAAAACCCATGCGAGAAGAAATGGCTTACTCACTGCAGGAATTCAATCTTCCAAGCTTCTGGTAGTGATCTTGTTTGAGCATAATTGGTTTCATGAACCAGGCAATCACATGATGAAATAATCAAAAAAGTAAATCAGTTCAAGCAGCGATGTACCTTATAATTAAGCAATGCAAGTAATCAACCTAAATTGGGACCCTCATGAAATGTTAGTGTCATCAAGCAGTAACTCAATCTCAGCTCTGTGTATAATTGAGTAATCATCTGGTAAAGGCTGTTTAGTTATTAAGCTCCTCAATTTCAGAATTTCTAGTAAGAACCAAGCAAGGTTTAAATACCCTGTCAGAAGATGGAACTACTTTCCAGGTGAGTCTCTGACCCCCTTTTACTGTTGAACTGGTAGAAGACATTTTTATATCCTAAAGTCTCTTAAGAACTGGATTTCTGATGGTACCTGTGTCTTCACTCTGGAAGCCTTTATTTTAAAAGGAAGAACAGTGTGTTCCTATCTTCTTTTTTTTTTTTTTTTTTTTTTTCCTCTCTAAAAGCTAATCTAGTCTCAGAAGTTTACAAAAGGGTCCTACCATTGTATTTGATCATTTTTTCCTAAGAAAGAAGATATCAAAATCTTCCTTTTTACTCCATGGAATCCCTTTACAAAATAAAAGGGGTTTTAGAGTTCTTTGTGATCAGAGTAACTTCTTGTAAGATTAAGAGAAACATGTTGTGAAGCAAACTTCCTTTTGTGGTTGAAAATATTTTTCTTCTTCTAGAAACTGGAAGCAGAAATGAGTAATAACTTTTTAAAACATTAGGTTTTTTTCTGTAACATTTTCTCCTGAAGTCTTTGGTTTTCAGGTGGTTTTGGCAGAAATGCATAAGGTTGAATTTTTATTTTTTTTTTTAATCAAGATTGGTTTCCAGAGGCTAAATTACCATTTTACCATTATTTTTAATCAAAAAATATTTTGACAAACAGAAGTTATGTTTGTTTGGGTTTTATTGTAGTGGGTTTTTTCTTTCGGTTTAACTTTTCTTGAACTCTTTGAAATCTCAAGTTAAAATAATTTGAATGAAAACTACAAAACAAAGGAAAAAACTACAGCCAAATTAAAGCAAGAAAGTCCTTCCACAGGAACTCTCATCAAATACACTTTCATCCTGTAGTTTTTATTTCAGTCCTGTTTTCTAGGGCTAAGGGTTAACACTGTTCCCACAAGCTGCATTTATTTTGTTTGAAGTTAAGGTCTCATTAGTACTTGCTTGGTTAATACTGCTTCATTGATTTCAGTTTCTGCCTCCTGTGATATTTTAAGCTGCAGCATCTGTGAAGTCAGAAGAGCTCTTATCTTAGCTGCATCACAGCGTGTGCCCTTTTTAGCCAGCTAAATATATTATAATTACTTGAATTTTCACCTGGGAATCGTGAATTGAATGGATGGGTATCTCCATCCACCCTGTATTGCTGTAAAATTGTAAAAGCTTGGCCTTTACCTGCTGAATACTCATTTAATTCTAGCCTCAAAATAATTCAGCCCCAGAACTTTAATGAGATTTCCCAAATTTGTTTGTCTGTTAATTACAAAGTTCTATCCCATGCAGTGAGCCAAGGAGGGGACTGGCTACCAATTAACCATGACATTTCTGCTATTTTCCTGTTCCAAAGTGATTTGACATATCTTGCTAATACTCTTCTTGGGTCTTCAGGATGTCTACATCATACTCCTCTGTACTTTACCACTAAGACCTTATGGAAGGGAGAGGTACTTTTATTTAAATAATATCTAAGTGTGTTAAAGTTATGCACATAACACTTCCACATCTGGTCATTAGCACCAAGATGAGGGCACCTGCCTGCTTTGACTAAGTTCAGTTATGTATACCACAGACTATAGTGGATTTTCATTGCCAAGTCTTCATTGTATCTCTTATGTTCTTCGACATATTGGTTTTTCAATAAGCTTTTCATTCACTTTAGTAATCATCTGCTATTTTTCATTGAGACTGGCTTTCTCCATCCTCTATGAATATTAAACATGATAAACCTGTTGTCCTTGATTCCTGATTTTTAAGTGATTTTAAAAGTAGAGCCTGTCTTCTTGAGATAGCCGGAAGACCAGCATAGGGTGTGCCATGTTCCTGTAAAGAAAGGTGCCAGTGAGAAATTGTGGGCTGTGACCTTACAAGGGTACTCACTTGCTGGGGTGAATGCAAAAATGCATTTACTGGTGCTTAGCAGTTTAATTGTTGTCCCTTAAGTCCTTGGTTACCAAGTCAGTTCTTGTAAAATTTACTCCATTATTTCTTCTGTTAACCTCAGGTACACGTGCACACACAAATACACACCTTTTCATTAATTCATCTTTCAGACCAATTGTTCTCTTTGTGTTAAAAATCTTTATAGAGCAACCTCAGAACCTGTACAGCAACTGCAGTACAGCTCAAGGTTGTGGCAGATCACACTCTTATTTTATTATTCCTGGCTGCAATGCTCCTGGACTTTCACTGTGAGTACCTCTGAGAGATGGAGAGTAATGGTTTCCTGATACTTCGCACTGGTATTACCTTGATTGAGTGAACCCTGTTTATATGTCATACTATGTTTTTCCTGCTACTGCAGGAGGCTACAAAAGCAAGATTTCCTTTTCAGGCCATGTTTCCAAAAGGATTTTATGATCTTTGTGTGTTCGGCTTAGAAGGCTGTATTGTATTACAGGGAAGAGTTTACCAAATGAGCTTGAGGGCTCACCTTTCCTGTTGTTCCTTTGTCTGTCGCTGAAATGAGTTGGGGTAGATTTTCTTCTGGATAAGCTACTGTGGTTCTCATGGGTCAAACTTCTTTTCATGGACTCCCTTACTAACCATCACAACATTGGATCCATTTGACTTTGCTGATGAACTTCAGGTATCCATAACTGTAGTATCATGCAATGCTAATAACAGAGCTGTTGGTTCATATTGGGATAAGGGTCACTACATTCATTCCTGGAAAATCAGGTTCAAATTCTGCTCCTGCAGAAAGCTGATGCCTTTGTTCTTTTGCTTACCCTTTCTCTCTGTGTAGTGAGAATATCTTCATGGGTGATGTCCTTATCACCTGTGAAAGAACTACATGTTCAATGAATCTTCAATAAATGAGTGAGGCAATTTGAAATACATGCAGATAACAGACAGAAGATTTCTAGATCCTCTCAAAGTGCAATTCCCAGTTTTTATTTAATTTTCTAGTGCAGAGTCATATGGTGTGGAGCAGAAGTGAAATCTCAGATCATACAAGTGCGCAGACATTAAGTTAAAGTTAGTTTATACTGTCATTTTGTAAGACAAATAGTGCAAAAAAGTTGGATTTCATTGAGTCCCTTATCTTTTCAAAACGAAAGGGAGAATGGAACCAAGACACCATCATTCTAACATAATGTGAATTCTTCAGTAGAGATTTTCAGTAACTTTTTACCTCATGAAGGCTTGATAAACTTAAATCTCTTTTCTTTACCAAGTGAACAATTTCCATGAAATTAATCAAAACTCATAGTTTGAGAATTTTACTTGTGTACTGCAAGGATGAAACTTGCTGATGAATTTGAAGATTATGGAGCAAACAGACAAAACAAAACTAGTTGGGTTGTGTAAGTTCTATTTCCACCTTAAAATTTTTTCTTTATTCCTCTGGAGCCTGAATCAAGCCCCAGGCAGGTTACTTAAGTGTGTGCTTGCCACTGAAACCTAACCCATTATTTGGATGTTTATCAGTATTCCACCATGATACTGAAACAGGAAACTCTCTGGGGTGGTTTAGTCCAAAGTATAATTGTGGTACAGACTGAGTGGAAACAAAAAACCCCAACAATTAGTAGAGGAATCCCCAGCAGGAAATCTGTCACAATTCCCAGGCAGCTTAGAAACCTGGATGAGAAATAGCACAAATGGAATATGAAAACAAAATTTTCTGCATGGTTGCTTAAGCTTGCTTTGAACGCATATTTCTCAGTCCTGTATGGGCCCAGCAAGAATAAAACATCAACTCAAATTTCTCTGCCCTGACCCTTCAAGCTAGTTAGTTTCAGAAAGACAGTGAATGACCTCACTCTGCTAAACTGTAAACTGGCACAGGAATGGGCAGTTTGCAGAGAGGCATGCCTTTCTGTTTACAAGAATAATTATCTGCTTTACTTGATGTGCATCAGATGGTTTTATGTGTTTGATAAATGCTATCATTTGAAGAGTAAATTTTACAAAAGGAGATTAGATGAGAAGTGGCACATAACTAATTAGTGGCAAGCAATGTGAAAGAAAAAGGTCAACAGGTGTATGGAACAATGCTCTTATTTTACAGAGATTCAGGCATGTTAATGATTAAGCATTTGAGTTACATAAACCTGAAATGCTTTGACTCTCAACACAGGACACTTTCCTCTTTATATCTACACTTCCTGAAGATTCACTAAAACCAGTGAATTTTCTCATTTACTCTGTAACTAATTTTAGCAAAGATGGATCATACATGAAGGTCCTGAGTGAGAAATGAATTGACAGATCATTGTTTCCAAAATGGCATGGGCAGGGCAATTGACTTCACTCATAAGAGAGAAGTAGTGAAATATTTATTAAGGTGAGACAGAGATTTAACAAAATTAGTAGTAAATGCAACAGTATTTTATGAGATTAGATGCCAAGGTACACTTGGTCATTTACTGCATAGAGGACAGGGTCACACAAACGGTCAGGGTGACCCTCCCATTGAGTCATAAGGTTCAGAAAGGACACCCTTGCTCTCTAAGCTCCTTCTCAGCCAGGAGTCTATGTGCAGCTGGATCTAATCCTAGTCCCAGGCTTGGCCAACAGTTTATGTCTAAAGGATTATATATGTGCAATCAATCCTTTATATTCCTTAGCTAAGATTTTAAAGTTCAGAATGCTACTGGTCACTTACCAAGAATCTGTTGTGGTAATCTCTCAGCCTCGAGGAGTAACCTCAGGAGATCCTGGTGTGCAGCCCACTGCCATACAAGAGAGATCAAATGGTTCTTGGGCTGTCCACTATTTATCGAGTCAGATAACTGACTTATAGTCATAATAAGACATCTAGACCTCCACTCCAGACAGTGTTAGGACTGTGTTG
>VXBW01001346.1:78628-116808 GCA_013400375.1 Thinocorus orbignyianus | reverse complement strand
TAGGTGTGGGCAAGAGCAGCTTGCTGTTGCGTTTTGCAGATAATACGTTCTCAGGTGAGTGTTTTGTTTACCTCAGTAAGTGAAATGGTCAAGATCTGCTCCGGCCCGGCTGGTTGGCAAGGACCTGTTCTGCATTTACCCACCGGCAGCTGTACTAGGAGCACATTATGTTTCTCATTCTCCTTCTCTTGGTATAAGCCTATACCAGCCATCCTGTCTGATCTTCACTTGCAGCTTGAAAGTATCACAATATTTAAATACTGACATGATTCCAGAAATAGCTTAGGTTTTCTAGTTGATGATGTACTCTCTGTGGACTTCCCATTGGCCATTTGGGGTTTAGATTGATTGAATATTGTATCTAGACCACTTGTATTTGTGACAAAACTAATTTGTTGGGATGAAACTCTTAGAGCAGGCTGTACTCAAAATAGGTGATTGCACAAGCATTTAAAAGCCTCATCTCAAAATTTTCTGAAGTGAAACGCTTGCATAGTTACTGTCCATTTCTTGCGGTATTTGGGTGCTTCCTCTTGACCACTGATGCGGTAGAAGAATAATTTTCTTTTGTAACACTGAGTTTTAAAAGTTAAGGGTGCCATGGGAGAAGTGGCTTTATGGCTAGAAAAAAGCTACTACTAGCAGCAAATAAAAATGAGCACGTCAGCATGCCCTGATGGAGCATTTTAAAAGACAAGTAGATGGGAGAACCTTGTTCTTCTGTCCAGTCTGGGATCTACTCCCAAATAGTGTTCCGTTGTGTGCTTTGGGACATCTAAAATAAACAAGGTTTAGGTTCTCACCTGTGCTTTCCCTTCAGGCAGCTACATTACCACAATTGGAGTGGATTTTAAAATTCGGACAGTTGAGATCAATGGAGAGAAAGTGAAGCTACAGATCTGGGACACAGCTGGACAGGAGCGCTTCCGGACTATTACATCAACGTGAGTATAACTGGGCTTATTGATACACGGATCTTGTAGTTTAGAGTTAGGGTTTACATATTTTAATGTTGCAGTTGATTAGCTAACGAGGGCTTTGCTTTCTGTAGGGACTCCTCTCAGCTGTTTTAGAACCGGTAGTGGTTGTGATATTGTGGCTAGGTTTGAAATGGGATTTCAGATTGCCTCACCCTTCTGTGCGTTTCCATGATGGCTTTGTCTTATTCCTCTGCTGCTAGTTTCCAAATGGTAGAACTGGTGTTATTTCACTGTTCTGCAGACACTAGAAAACTTGTTTCTGAAGCCTGTCCAAGGAGATCACCCTCTGATTGTGTACGTATTGCATCGTACAGAGTGACAACC
Organism: Thinocorus orbignyianus; assembly: GCA_013400375.1. Taxonomy (NCBI): domain Eukaryota; kingdom Metazoa; phylum Chordata; class Aves; order Ciconiiformes; family Thinocoridae; genus Thinocorus; species Thinocorus orbignyianus. Next base: position 115,504 of record VXBW01001346.1, on the reverse strand, counting down.
CACCGTCAGTACCGTATAACTAATGAATAGCTTTGGGATCGAAGAATAGGATTTCCGATATTTGGTTTTCTTTTAGGACAAATGTGTTTTAGCAGCTGTCTTTGTGTGGAGCTCTGTTAGAGCAGACGCCCACGTGAAGTTAACCTTTTCCTTGGTTCGAGTTCAGTTTCATACTCATTGTCCTCTCGAACAGTGTGTGCACAGCTTTTCCTGTTCCTGGAGAAACCACACCCAGAGCTGCAGTGGTGGGGACTAAGAATAAAATGTGTTTGTAAACTGATTGCAGTAGAGGTGGGACTGCTCACCATGGCACTAGGGGAAGAGGGGGAAATACTCTTGGAAGTGGAACTTCTGTTTCTTTTGGCTATTAATGAGATATAATTCTTGAAAGATGTAGGTGTTTCACTTGGTCTTTCATGGCTGACTTCTCTTTTGGTTCCTGTTTGAGAGGAGGAGCGTTTTCAGCTGATGTATTGGTTAACTTTGACATAAAAACAATGAGATTGGCTCCTTGTATGTTACGTCTAAACAGCTAGAGATGGCAAAGTTGAGCCTGGTGTGTGCTCCGCCCCTTTCCTCTGTGTTTCTGTGCGGATATTACTGGATTACTTCCATTGTTTCTTAAGTGTTCAGCTAGAAAAAAAACTTGGTTGCCTCTTGCAGGGTTCCTGTGTGTGACATCACTTCTTGTTTCAGCGTTGTAGGCAGCTTGGGGCAGGAAGTGGTGGTGGGGAGGCAGCAGGTGCAGTGCCGCAGCTCCCATCAGCTGGGCACACCGCCTCGTCACAGCGCGCCCCAATTACTGCTGAATCAGCAAATGGCCTTCCTGTTTTCAGATTCCCTGACATGACTCGGAGCTGCGTTAATGAGCGTTGGTTCATGGGGCTGATGCCAGCTAGTTTAGAAAGCCATGGTATCCGACACTGAATGGGGAATACCAGGAAAGGAGGCTTCCTTTTGTGAAAGGGAATAGCTGCAGATCAGACTTTGCCTAGTGTTTTATGTATTTTTTTTTATTTTTATTTGATTAACTTTTAAAATACAGAGATAAGCTGAAATGGTTTGAGGGCATTTATGCCATGACCTATTTGAACTCTGCTACTACTTCCTTTTGCATAGCTTTTTACCAGAGTGAGGTATATTTTACTCTTGGGGAAGTGTGAAGGCCCAAGTTTTTCTGCCCTAACTCTAGTAAAGTAGTTACAGAATCTCCCACGGTCAGGGAGTTTTGTGTACCTTTAAGCAAAAGAGTTCCTGTGTCCGAATGTCCTAATGTGAGGAAAACACTTTGGGAATGCCGGACCGGTTACGTTGTTTTGAGGGCTCCCCTTGCTGCTCAGTTAGCTGGCTGTGACTGTCTAACATTCTCTGGTACTTTTCAAGAGGTGTTCTGAACCTGAACTTACCACCTATAAAAGCAGGAGATAACAAGATTCAGATTTTAAAAACAGTCCTATCTTTTCTTATTGGCAAAGCCGTACTGTAAATGATTTGTGTGTCCTAAACTGAGTGACAAATCAGGTTACCACGCTGGTACATGCGAAAGGGCTTGGCTACCAAATCATGGGCGGAGTATGAGTGCACTGTCAACAGAGCATGGTAGTCTTTGTCTATGACTAGATTGAGGTTAAGAATATACAAAGGTGTTTCTTCGGTGCTGCTGTAAGCCAGGAAGTCCCTTTACAGTTAAAGGTAGAGTTGAGATTTGATGTAGAGCCAGACCTGGCAAGCAAGCCTGAAATTAGAGCCCATCTGGTAATTACTATTAAGTAATAGGTTGGAAGTACTGCTGTGTAGAGCTGGAATTGCAAAATGGTAGAGGTGGTAGGAAGTTAATAGTGGAAAATTGGGAAACATTGGTTGTTTTGTTTTGATTCTACTTGACTACAGCTACAGAAGCTGAAAAATGGAATAAAACTCTTAGGGAACAGAAATCAAGTTGATCTGGAGTATTCTACAGAAACTCAGGAAAACTAAACTGGTTCAGAATTTCAGACTGGGAAGTATAAAAGACAGCAGCTGTTTTTACTGTCTATTAAATGTGGTAATACTGGGATAGCTGGTGGCTGGTGGGAGGAGAGGCCAAGCTGTGTGAATTTGGTTGGCATGGAACATCATCCAAACTCTAAATTTGATTTAAATTCACCAGAGATGTAGCATGCCAGGACTCGGCTCTGTTAGCAGGAATATTTAAGATGCGTGAACAACCAGTTCTTGATTTGCTCTTGCAGATAAGATTATCTGACTCAGGACTATGATTTTAGGATTTACACTTTGCATAATGGTTGTCAGATGCTAGTTCGGGATGAACAGTGATAGCAGAGGGACCCTTCTGCTACGCATTTGTGTGGAATTGCATGTTCAAGAGAGGGGTAAGTTTTATGTGATGATGGACTTGCTGTGTCTTGTAAACAAGATAGGGTGGCTGAAAGTCTAGTCAACTGATCTGTGACAATAGATCTGCTTCCAAGAATCTGAAAAAAAAAAAGATGAGTATGAAAAGAGATTAATAGAAGTCTCTGGAATTGAGACTCTGAGAATTCTAGAATAATGAAAAATAAGGAAACGTATACTACAAACTAGTGAAACAGAAAAAGTGCTGGATTAAACTAATGACCTATCGTTCATGTTGGCCAGTTACTTTTTTTTTTTCTTTCTTTCTTTTTGTCTGGAAAAATGAACATATGTACTCCACTGAACTGATGAAGTTAGTAATACTCTGTCTCTTCTAAATCTGACTAAGCTACCGTCTTGTTTCATGGAACTAGTTATTGTAACTTCAGATGCTAATCTTGGGAAGCATTTACCGGGGGAAACCTGAGAACTTTCTTGTTGGTATCTTGTAGTATGAATGGCACAGTGTTCCCTTCTGCTTGGAAGGGTAGTCTTCAGAGATGTGAGGGGAGGATGCAGGTGGCTGAAGCACGTGATGAGTTTAGTTAACTACTTCTGAAGGCTCTCTATCAAGCCTGCAGTATTAGCACACAGCGTTTCAAAGGCAGTAAGTTTGTGTCTTTAAGCTTTGTTAAATATAGTTCTATAGGTAGAACAAGAAATTGAGGTGGTACTGTATTTATTTCGACTTAAATATTGTAATTTGTAAGCCTTTTCCACACCAAAGCTAAATTTAATGCCTTTGGATCTACATAATATTTCCAGATACCGGCATATACAGGTCAGGTTTGGTTGTCTTTCACTTCAATGGGCTACTTCTCCCGGACACTCAAAACACCAGTAGCTGTTCTAGAACTTTTTACTTGCTGTATTTCATTAATGCATTTATCAGTAGGAGTAGCAGGTACTGACTTCTGAGGTTTGTAGGCTCCATGGCAGAGCTCACCTCCCATATAGAGGACAGCTTATGTCAGTCGTGTAGCCCTTGGATGGGAAGCTGAGATTGAGGACTTACATTTCTCCTCTGCTCTCATTTCTGTGGTCTCCATCTTCCCTAAAATGTGGATGGGAAGAAGATAAGGCATTCTTTCACTCGTGTCAAAGTCAACTACCTGTTGGTTGCCAAAAGCACAAAATTTACACCTACTCTTCCCTGAATGCCAAAAGCCCCATCTGTTCTCTACTCACCAAAGCCTACAACTTGTTATACAAGCAATCCCGCACTGCATCATTCTGAAATTTGAAGTATGGGGTAGGATAAATCACTTTTTGTTTTCTAGTGCTGTCCTGCACTTGGGGTTGGAGAATCTTTGCTGTACCTGTTAAGCCTAAAATGTTATCTAGGATGTAACGCTGTATCTAAAAGTGTCAGAAAATAGCACAACTAGCTTTCTGAGAAGAATGCGTATTATGGGGCATAAGAGTTAGAAAAGAAAAGCTAGTCATGGCCTTATCTTTGGGGCTGCTAAAAGGTAATACCAGCCAGTGGAGAAAATGACATTTTAGTGTAGATGAGGGGTTGGCAACCTTTCTAAAATGATGTGCCAGACAATTTTCCTTTCCAAAAATAGAAGCAGCGTATGCTGGTAGGAGCTTGGCGGGAGTCAGGGGTTGCTGTCTTGCACAAAGGAAGATATTTCTGATGAGGTGGTTGGCAATATTAGTGCTTTGTGGCAGGAGCTCCCAGCTCCTGCAGAGTTTTGAATGCCATAGAGAGTAGCGGTCTGTGCTGCATGGTCCAGCCCACAGTTTTCATCCTTAGGAGCAAACAGCGATTGTTATTCTACTCCCTGCCATCACGTGCTTTGCTTAGAAGAAAACCTGTGTGCGTGGGCAAGGTAGGAGCAGCAGGATGCTCCATTGGGCCCTCTGGCTTGGATGACTGGGTTACCAGGCATGATTTGATGGTGTGCACAGCAGAATGAAGCAGCTCTGCATAGGTGTCACTGAACCATTGTGTTTCTCTAAAGGCTGAGTGTTGTCTTTGCAAATGCAATGCTCAGTGTTAGGGAGGAAGTGGTAGGTCAGCCCGAGGGTTGCTGAATTAAGACTATTAGGTGATATGAGAGAGTTTGAAGATTATTGCTCAGATGTAGAGAAATGCAGTGTGTTGATCAGACCAGAAATCTTTCCCTTCCTGATGCTATCACTCGAAACAGTATTAATCAAAAACTGTGCAGTGTGTGTTAGTGTCAGGAGAAGATGGATTATTTTGCATGTGTGGATTCAGACTATGGAATATTTGCTCCTCTAAAGGATCTAAGTTCTGAAATTAAGTTGAGCCTGTTGCAATGAAGTGAAGCACAAGTGCAGTGCTGTAGCACGTTTTAAAGCTATTACTGGAACTGATTGCGAATGGACTAGAATATTTGAAAGTGCAGGATCTTTTCTGGACTGGGAATAAATAATTCTTGCCTAAGGAAGTGAATGTACAGCATAAATTGCTGGTAAAAATTATCATGGAAGAAATGTTTGACTGTGTTCTGAAAGTGCCCAGATGAGAATAGGAGCAGACTCTCCTACTTCTGTGGAGTATCACAGAGGAGTATTGATATCCAGGGACTGTCCCTACAAAGTGGCCACATGAGGAAGGTGTTTGGGGAAGACGTGTGGGTTCTGTATCTGATACATGCCTGTTTGGGCAAGGCTGGCAGAGCGGTTTATAAAGGCAGTGGCTTCTGTCATAGAAGGGATGATGAGGCTAAAGGTGGGGAAGAGATAGGGACACGCTCAAGCACATCAGTAGCAGAAGTGAGCCAAAGCCTTGAGATCTGTGAATTAGTGCATTTGGATTAGATTAAAAGGTTCAAAGGTATGTTCGCTGAGTTAGAACAAATTATCAGAGAGAACTAGAGTAGTCACAGTGGTCATGTGTAAAGTACAGTGGAAGGAACAGCGCTGCAAAAGGTGCTTGTGGTAAGAGATCAAGCTCTAGAAATGCTGTCACAATTCCAGAGAATAGTCCTCAATTTGGTAGGCTGAATTATTGAATTTTTTTAATTAAAAATCTTAATGTAGATCATAAGAAAGAGGAATAAATGAAAGGAAAATAATAAAGCTGCACAAAGTATAAAACCTGGATTCTGGTGAAGACTTCACTCTCAGCTGTTTCAGTTACTTGCCCCCTTTCTGTGCCCCTCTAAATGCCTAATTTGCACTCGAGAAAATACCTGTTAGCCCTGTGAATGTGGCTGAGAACTGAGAAGATGGAGTTTGGGGTTTTTTTCTATATATAGCATTCTCAAGGTGTGCATACAGCCTGCCTTTAGTGAGTTCTTGCAGGTGATAATGTTGGAACTTGAATTCAGATATTTTTCTTGCATATTAGAATTGCTCATCATCTTTTAAAGGTGCTGGCTGCCCAAAACTAATGGGAATAAACTGAAATGAAGCTTATTTTTAATGGCTAAAGGTAGCAGAGCTCATTGAATGCACATATGGAGTCGATCTGTTGAGTAGGAAGGTGTGATCAGAACACAGTCGCTCAACAAGACAGAAATTTTCGTGAGCTCAACAGAACTGCGACTGAGGGTTGAATATATTTGGAGATCTGCTGAGATTTTAGTCTGTAAGTGATCTTTCACAGATGACAAAGTCGCTGCAAAAACTTGATGTGGCTTGTACAATGTGACGGTTCACCACACAGCCAGTTCTAAGGACATACTGGGGACACCACCACCTCTTGTTCATGTAGGTGGAAGACGGTTTTCATCTTTGAAGATCTCAACAGCCTGCACGAGGAAGTAAACAGTGGTCTTTGGACTTTGAAACCTACATGTATGGACTATATGAGTGGGGAACTCTGTAGGTTTAGAGGAACAGCATGTGATCTAGCTGTTGTAAAAGAGCTACATGACTCCAAGAGGCAAGAAACTGGGAGCACTTGATTGCCAGAAGTTGGGGATTCATTATGAATCTTGTAAAAGCTGAGTGAAAGAGCTGAGGTGACACATAGCTTAACATTTGTTGTCCTTTCCTGCTCCGTAGGTATTACAGAGGAACACATGGGGTCATTGTTGTCTACGATGTAACCAGTGCAGAATCTTTTGTGAATGTAAAACGGTGGTTGCATGAAATTAATCAAAATTGTGATGACGTCTGCCGGATATTAGGTAAGTTTTGAATGAGACAGAATGTCTTTTTTAGTGGGCTGGCCTGCTGAAGTACCAAACTGGTTTTGGTGTGTTGTTTTTTGGTGTTTTTTTTCCTTTTTTAGTGGGGAATAAGAATGATGACCCAGAGCGAAAAGTGGTAGAAACAGAAGATGCCTATAAATTTGCTGGGCAGATGGAGATCCAATTGTTTGAGACCAGCGCCAAAGAAAATATTAATGTGGAAGAGGTAATATAATACACTGAAGAGTATAGATAAAACAATTTGGGGATAATGATTTGGGAAAAAATAACACTTACATTCTTCGCAGAAGAAAGATAAAATGTTGTGTACAATTTGCAAGCGAGTAGGTAAAATGTCAAAAAGAGACATGCAGCTGTGCTTGGAAGGGTTGGGGAAGGGAAATGAAGGAGCCCACAACACAGTTTCACTAGCTGTACAGTGCTAATGCATCAGGCACGTTCTCAGGAAAGACTTGTCACTAGGGAGGATGCTTCTAGGAGGTGGGACTGCCCAGTCTTCACTCCTGGCCTCAGTTTTATTTACTGGTTTGGGAAAGAGGATAGAGAGTTACTGATTTAGCTTGGGAATGGGTCAGGAGGATACTGGATTTCCATTTGGCCCGTACTGGGTTGGGACGATCTCTGCACCATTATTGAAATAGCTAGAAAAGTGGAGTCACTTCAAAAGAACCACAAAATCTAGGCTGAGTTCCTGGGTGGTCTGAACTTGCTTGTTTCTCTTGCAGATGTTTAATTGCATTACAGAGCTAGTTCTGCGAGCAAAGAAAGAAAACTTAGCAAAGCAGCAACAGCAGCAACAGAATGATGTGGTGAAGCTAACGAAGAACAGTAAAAGGAAGAAGCGGTGCTGCTAATGCCCTTTCCCTGCTGCAGAGACTCTGCTCTCAGACAGATCAGCCCCTCCAGCTAGACTCGGGCAATTCCACTGGGGCAGGCTTTGGGAGGACTTTCTCAGTTTTGTGCCGTTATTTAAAGATTATTTTTTCTCCATGTTTTCTATCAAGAGGCGCTGGCACCTTACCACTTCAGTGCCAAGAAGGTATCGGATGGAATCTTGCCCCCCTCTCCTCCCCTGCTCATTCCAGTGCGCCTTGTAGACAAGAAAGGACGTTGCCTACCAAGTGGACTAATTAACCCAAGAGTTTGTATATAATGTATATTGCTTTAACCAGTCTCGCCTCCCCATTGTCACTTCGGCTTACGCCTTCTTAATGTCAACCAATCATGGACTGCAGAGTTCATCTTTTTAAAGAAGTAGTACCAAGATCTTAATTTGAGTTGGCCCCGGGCTGGCAGCAACTGCGTCCTGGGGCCTGCAGCTTCATTTCTGTTGGGCTCCAGGCTGGCAACTGGTGCTGCCGGGGCCTGTGGCTTCACCTGGAGTTCCAGGCTTTTACTGGGGCTCAGGCTTTGTTTTTCTAGGTACCAGGACTGCAGGTGTTGCTGCTGGAGCCTGGGGTCTTGTTTCACCAGCCCCTGGGCTGGCAGCCGGTGCTGCTGCTGGGGCCTTGAATTTCAGTTTGCCGTGATCCAGATTTGTGGCTGGGTCCTTGGGTTTCACCTTCTTGTGCTGCAGCCCAGCTGTTCCTGTGCTCTCCTTTAGTTTGTGTCAAGATACTGAAAAACAAACTGACCTGCAGAAGTAGAATTCATTTGGATAAAACTTTTTTTTTAAAAAAAAAAAAAAGCAAAGTTTAACTCCTATGACCTCTGCTTCTGGTTCTGCCAGGGTCTTAAGTGAGGGTCCATTTCTTTTGGGAATAACAAAAACTATGTGATTCTGCCAAAAAAAACCCAAACTTCTCCTCATTGCTCTGTCCATGAATAGGCAATCTGAACTTGAATGTGAATTTTGGTGGCAAACCTTCTGTTTTTGAGAGAGAAAAGGCATGAAAATAAATCCAGCTCTTCTGGATTGATGTCTAACTATGAAAGCTGCTGCAGGATCATTCCCAGGATTCTTCTGTTAGAAAGGAGGACTGCTGTTCCATGTAAAGAAATTGAAAGCTTGGGTTATGTGGTGGTGGAGGATCACCCTTGGAAACAAACTGGTCTCGCTGTACTCAGAAATGTTTTCCCAGCCTTTGTTGGCCGTTTTGGGAAAAGCAGGGCTCAGTTCATCAACCTGAGTAGATGTAGGTAAAGGTGGAGAGTGTGTGTGTGTGTGTATGTGTGTAACTAAAATATCAACTGTCAGGGCTGAAAGTACACGCTCAGCACCTGAATAATTGCTGAAATAATTAAGAAAGTGAATTTTTCCTTAAAATGACTAAAAGGCATGGAGGGTATGAATTCCTTTAAGACCTTGATGGTGGATGCACTCAGTTTGTCAGTAAGTGGCCCTATGGAATTGCTGGCCTTAGTTTGTTAGGATGTGATTCACCAATGTCCGTGAGCTTTGACTCAGCCCACTTCTCTCCCTTCCTCCCCCTTCCCCAGGAGAGACTAAATTTTAGTCACTTATTTTGCCTGCATTTTTTTAGATTTGTATGGGTTGTGGTGAAAGCCCTAATCATACAATCACATCACAATCAATCACTTTGAAGACTTTTTAAAAACTGCAAACAATGAATGTGTAACACATTTTCTTTTTTTTTTTAATCAGTTCAGGTGCTGGGAATATGTATCCAGCTGCCTTCACCCATCTTTTTTCTTCACATATCTTTTGTTGGTAACCCAAGAATAAGATTGAGCTGGGATGATATTGGTCGTGTGAGCTCTGATAATTGTAAGACTTGAGCGGCTGTGGAAAGCGGCGGCTGAAGTCCCACCGGTCCATCCTGTCTGCTTTCTGATGTCCAGTGTGGGGTGTGCACGAGGAAGGAGTCCCCAAAGCCTTCCTGTGGAAATGAAGCTGGCCTGTGGTGGGGACTGCTTTTGGATGGAAGGGCCCAGCTGCGTTACCTTAGGGCTCTTGTGTGCAGGGGCAGTGACTCCATCCAGGCAGAGGTAAAGAAAATGTCTGAATTTACTGGAAATGATGGAATAAAATGAGGAAATGGTGCACCCAAGCCTGGAGTGTTCTCTTATATGGAAAGATTGCTCCTCTTTGAGTCCAGGTCTTTGTGGCCATGGTTTGAACTCTGCCAATCCAGGTGTCTGACTTCCTGGCTTAAAGTAGGATTTTTTTTTTTAAATTATTTTTTCCTAGAGGTGGCTGTAGAGGAGCAGTTCCCTCTGCTTCCACCACTGACTATTCAATTGGAAGGGGTGGGGACTGTGTCTCTAGTGGTGCTGATGTGAAGTTTCCTAAATGTTGAGCAATGGAATGTCTAACTGGTTTGCTAGGATTATTTCTGTAATGAAAGTTTCTAATTATGCTTTTTAAATAATTTTAAAAAACTAAAAATAAAGGTTACAAGCTGCCAAATCTTTTTTTGAAGCTCTGTTTTCCTCTGCTGTCCAGCATCTGGAAGTGGAGGGTGGCAAGCCAGGGGTGACCTCTTCTGCTCTACGGAGAGGCCATTTTTCCCTGAGAGGGGATAGTGGCAAAACCACAATTGATGCTTCCCAGCGTTTAGTTGCTGTTCTGGTTTTACATGTGAAAGAAAGAGTGAGCTGCAACTGATAACCTTGTTTCTGTGTGCAAGATGCTCACGGTTTTACTGTAATCTTTTTTTCTTTCTATTCAACAAGAAGTGTTGAGTGAGCTTTGAAGGCTTCTACTCGATGGCAGCTGGGGTCAGACCCTGGGCTGATTAAAAAGCATCTGGAGCCTCTCCTTGCTGTTCCGGGAAATGATGGTATGAGTTTCTGCATAGGAACTACAGCCATAGCTGCACGTGGTGCCTGTAGCATTCCCTTAGCCCTCCCTTTGGGGCTGTTGGAGGCAAGTCCTCACTCCTGGAGAAGCATAATGGAAGCTGGCTGTGGGAAGGTGGCTTTGCTTCCATCTGCACTGTTTGGGTATGGCTATGGAGAGGGGAATCCTGAGGACATGTAGATGGTCTGCACTGCAACTGGCACAAACTGGACATGTTTCCTTGTCCATCTGTGTTTTGTGTCTAAACTCGTTAACATTTGATTGACCCTCCATCTGAAGGCCAGGAAATTATAGTAATAGCTGGAAGGTGCAGATTTACAAGCTCGCCTTTCTGTTTTGTTTTGGTGGTTTGGTTGGGGTTTTTTTTGGGTTTTTTTTTGGGTTTTTTTTTGTGGCAGGAGATGTAAACGCTTCAAAACGCTTCCTTCTTTCTCCAGGACTGTTCTCTTCTGAGCTTATGCATGTGCTTCATGTGGCTGAATTTCTTGGGATGATGAAGCACTAACGATGCTGTTGGGCGCTCAGTTCCAAAAGCGAGCTTGTTCTGCAGCTGGGTAAGATAAGCAGTGACTTGAGAGCCAAGACAGTATCATATAAATTATCTGTTTTATTCTGAAGAGAACTATTTACAAAAGAAGTAGAGCATTGTTTTTACTAAAAATATGCCTTTATAGATTTTTAGAATATGTATCTTATAAAAACCATACATTTATTTACATTACTGCTACATACAAAAATTACAGCACTGTGGTATATGTACATATCTATAGATACATTCTTTCTGCTTGTCCCTGCTGTGTGCTTTTCCCCTCTCAATCTAAGGGAATCGTTGCTGCAGCACCCAGATGCTTCCATTCTTGGCTTTTTGGTTAAAACAATCTTGCTTTTTATAGCCGAGTGGGGAGTAGAGAGTTTGCCTGATGCAGAGGCATATCTGGAATTTCCCATTCTAAGTAGGCCAGGTGCATGCAGCCATGGAGTCCTTGTGCACGCAGCACTGGCCACAGCCTCACTTCTTGCTTCTCTGTGCAAAACGACTCTCTTGTCATTAATTGATCTGTTGTTCAAAACGATGGCAAGTTGCTGATCTACGTGTGTATTAAGATAAAGTGCTAGTGACTTGCCTCGCATTTACACTCTCTTGTTGACATTTGCAGAGTTTCCACACAGGAGGCTGATCGTTTCCCCTTAGGCCTTTCCCACTCCTTAAACCTACTTTGGGATCCTGAGTACCTGCTGGATTAATGTGCTTCCTCCATCATGTTCACTGCAGTCGATGTTTCCTTTATGCCACGTGTCCTAGAAGTATCAAGTGTCACAAGTGGAATGTCTTCTAACCCAACAGTGTAAGGATGATTCCAGGCTCCTGGCCATGACAGGATGGAGATGAGTGTTTTAATGACAGCTCAAGGTAAAATAGTCGGGACTTGTTAAAACACAACATGAGAAATGAGAATGTGAAGGGCTGCATTGATGAGGTTTTTGAAAACAAAACAAAAAAACCTAGCTGCTATGTTAAGGCAGTTTCTGTTCCTGTTGAGTAGCAGCTCAGCACAAGGAGGTCTCCTTTGGTGTGTTGTCCAGTTCATTAAACCCAATTCTCTTGTATTTCTGGGTTTAGTAGTGCAACTAAGTCTTTAGGGTTAACGGGCTAGTTTTAAGAAACCATACCCAACCGGCACCTTAGAACATGCTGACTTTCTTCTTGCAATCTCTTCCATCATTGTTAATAAATAAATAAAATTGCAATGGGATTAAGGTAGGTTCCTCCTTAAATGAAGAGATGGGCTGTGCATTTCAATTGCCTACCCCTGCAACTGGATGAGTCACTTTCCTCTCAGCAAAGATGTAACAGAAGGCACCTTTCTTCATCTCATAACTGTGTCTTTATGGATAACTTAAGGCCCTTGCCTTAGGATTGCATACATACAAACATATATACATACATCCTCAGCGGGGTGGAGTCCCACACCACTGCTGGGCATGTGGCTTGAAGAGAGCTGTTGGGTCCTGGGAAATAACAACTGACAGCAGAAAAAAAGGTTAGTGAGGAGCAAGACGTTCACGTGTCTCTCCCACAGTAAGCAGAGCATCGTTTTCAAACTGTGTAAGACAACTGTTCACAGGTATCGCTGGCATCTCTGAACCCAAGCCTAATTCTACAAGTATTCAAGTTTATGTTAACAGATATGGGCGTAACTGAGTCCTGACAGCAGGAGATGCTGGGCGTGTGCCCCACGTCTCTGCCCTGGAGAGTCACAAGACAGGTAAGATGGGAGGATGAGGACTTGCCATCCTGGGAGCGCATGTGACACTGCACTAAGTCCTCTTCCCTCACTTGCACAAGTGGATACAAGCAGATACTCAACAGCTGAGCATGACTGAGAAAGGAGAGGCCAACCATTAGTCTCCTTCCCTGCCTGTGAGACCCTGGGTTCCTTTCCCTATAAGCAGCAAGCTGTACTGGTGGTGCTTTACCTAAGTATTGCCTGGAGCAGGAACTGCAATCCGGGTTTCATTGCTCTCAAGTACATAGGTTTTACCACTCAGCTTTTTACCATGGTTTTCAATCCCAAGGAGTACTCTGCTCCTTGCAACATGGAGCTACCTCAATGCAAGATGATTTCATACCAGTGTGGTAGTTTCATACTAACGAGGAAAGATGGGAATGTTCAGATCTTTGTAGGCAGAAAGGGTATTTGTACTGAGGTATTGTGGATGTCCTATCCCGGTGATAAGCTGAATAACAATAACAATAATAATAAAAAACCCAAGCCACCTACCTCGTACCTGTTTCTTGGAGGAAAGTATTTGATACCTAATTCTAGCAGAAAGTTTCTTGCTGTAAATAGTGAGCAGAGATAGCAGCTCCCTGTAGGATGGTGTTTTAGCACCTCAGTTGCGGAGCAGGGCAGAGCTGACTGTACCTAGCTCTGGCTCCTGTGCGACAGTGTGGGTGGCAGCCTCTTTAAAGCAACGGGGAAACAAATCAGGGCCTGGGGGTATTGTGAGCTGGGAGAAAGTATGAAAATTGCACAGGAGCAGCAGGACATCTCTGAACTTCGGCTGGCATTCCTTGCTGGTTTAGGATGGTAGTCTGTGTTAAAGAGAAGAGCTGTAAGGTGCCCGCCCTATTGTGTAGGGAATGTGGTCCCTACTTAAGTATTGCAGCATTTCCAGCACTGCTGTGTGCATGCACCAAAGAAGCTACATTCCTTCTCGTTGATCAGGTCATGCCTACAGGAAAGCAGGCTCTGATCATCTTCAGTCAGAAGGCGATTTGGCTACCTGCTCCCTGAAGGGCTGAACAGTAAATGACCCACAGGCAGGGATGAATATTCCTAATTTTCATCCGGTCATAACTAATGTTACTGCGTGGGGCAGGGCAAGCTGCAGAATTTGTAGATCTTTGTAGACTCACTAATTGCCTTTGGCTTTAGTGATGGTAGATGCCTGCGTGATTTCTAAGGATCAAGTCTGCCAACCCAGTGTTGAAGACCTACTGACATCATTACAGGTAGGCTGTCAGTAAATTATTAGTTAGGCCTTTTAGGAGGCCTATCCAGTAGAAACTGCAAAATTGTTCAGATTGGAAAAGATCTTTAAGTTAATCGCGTCCAACCATTCACCTACCACTGCCAAGTCCGCCAGGTTTGGCAGGTTTCTTACTCGTTTGGGAGGGGTACATGGCTTTGGGGAAAGGTGCATGACTTGCTGAAACTCCACAACTACCTTTGGCCATTGGAGGGACAGTAGGTGGCTGAGGACTGAACACCCACAATTCTCATTTAGTTTGTAATCTGTTGTAGATGGTCAGTCTCTTGGGGAGAAATCCTGAACATTCTGTAACCACCACCACTGCAACTCTTGTCTCTGTAGCAGGAGGGAGCTAGAGAAGACAGCAATCTTATAAGTGCCCTGATCTGTGAGGAGCCTGGATTTCCAGCAAGGTGTGAACAGCTACACAGAGCTGCAGGGGAGATGGCAGGATCTGCAGTGAGGCCTCAACTTCCACCATGGAGAAAGCTACCCTTGTCAAAACATGGTAATCCTGGGGCCGGAGTGACTCCAGTCTCGGTGAGATGGATGAAGGATATCACAGCTGTCAGGACTGGAGGGCGGTATAAGTGACTCCCCTCTCTTCTGTGTTCAGCCCTCTTCCCCCTGCACTCGCTGGGACAGCAGTTCTCAGTCCCCTGTGCTGCTTTGTCTTGGGGCTGCATATTTCCTTCTCCAGCATGAGAATGCTTTTAAGACAACCAGATTATTCTTCACAGCAGAAACTGGACTGTGTCAAAGCGCCTAAAATATACCCTGAAGTTTATCACTTCACTTAAAGAATAAGTTTCTTTCTATTAGTATCACATTGTCAATTTGCTAATCTCCAATTCATGTAAACATTTGGTTCAGACCAGGTGCGGTGTAAATAGTGCAGAGTCTTAAGTGTTAACTCCTTTGCCCCCTTCTTTTTTTCTTAGTGGATCGGAGTTGGGTCCTTCCGTAAGCTGGGCAGCTGCCCCACTCCCATTCTTGAAGCAGGAATTGTTGGAGAAGTTTCTCTTTTTCCAATTAATTTTTCTTGAAAAAGGAAAAGAGACGGTTCCCTTCTGCCCCAACGGGCTCATCCCCCTGCTGCTCCGGCCTGAACACGGGGGAGGGTCTGGCACTCCGCTTTGCGCTGTAGCCACTGGAGAAGGAATAAGCAAGCTGGCTCCATTCCTTCGGGTGTTTGTCCATCAGCTGCTGGTCAATGACCCTGTGCATGTCATCCTGTGGCAGAGGGACAAGACAGGGTTGTTAGAGGCAGCTGATGCTTGAAGGGAGCTCACGCAGAGACGCGGCTGAAATGGGTGTGAAACGTGCTGCCATGAGATGGAAGAGGGATGAGAAGAGCAGGGACAGGTCTAGCTCCCCACCTG
The DNA here is from genome assembly GCA_013400375.1 of Thinocorus orbignyianus. Classification (NCBI taxonomy): domain Eukaryota; kingdom Metazoa; phylum Chordata; class Aves; order Ciconiiformes; family Thinocoridae; genus Thinocorus; species Thinocorus orbignyianus. Next base: position 100,292 of record VXBW01001346.1, on the reverse strand, counting down.
GCAGCAGGCTCAGCCTTGCTCGCTGCTGTGAAGCTTTGCAGAGACCAAGGAAAGTAAATCATGCAATTCTGAGGGACAAATTGCTTGGGTGGTCACGCAGAGGAGCACTGTGCCTGCTTGAGCTTCTGTGACACCCCTAAACTATGTTTCTCTGCTGTTTCCATCCTACAGGTGTCCCCTTTGCGGCAGAAATAAATAAAAAAGAACAAGTGCATCTGAAAGCAAACGGCAGAAGTCAGGATGTCTGTCTTGAGCAGGTCTATGTACTTGCCACATAGGGCAGGCAGGGAGGACAGAGCTGCCTGCACAGCCACTGTGAGTGGGGCTTCTTTGGGGAAGGTGCCACCAAGAGCCGGGGAGCTGGAAGTAGGCATGGGCAAAACCCACATGGGTTTTACACCAGACTTACCAAAGAGAACTGTGCTCATTCCTTAGGCTTGCTCCTTCCCAGAGCTCTCTGACTGACAGCTTGGCATGAACAACTGCCCTGTGGTTTCTTAGACGTACCAGAAATGCTCCAGTCTGATCCATGTTTGCAGCACAGTGAAATCGCTCTATACAAAATAATTAGTTGGTTCTGTTGCCACTAATGATGTGCTACTGTTTTCCTTGAAAACCTGGCAAACAATTCTACAAATTTTAAACCTTCGGATCCATTATTTCTGCTATAATTGCCTATTTAAACTGTAGCTTAGTGAAAATGTGTTTAAACAAACTAGCCCCACAGGAGAAATCAACTGTTCTCCAGCGCTTTGTTCCCTGAGTAGGACTGAAGGCACTGTCTGGTGAGAACAAGGACACTTTGGATGAGCTGTACTGGTAGAAGTGTTCTTCATTCAGCACCTCTTGCAGGGCAGCCCATCAAGGCAGCACTGAGATGGAAGGGAAGGTGCTGCCGTCAACCAGCGGGTGCCCCAGCTGCTCTGTACCTCCATGTGGAATAAAACCAGCCAACTTGTACTGGAAGCTTGAATGATGGCTAATCTCTTGTTGCAGCATTTTCTACAGGGAAAAGGATTGATAGGCATGGCCTGGACATGAATTTTGTATTGGGACTTTCCCTGGGGGAGCAGGAAGGTGCAGAGCTACATGGACTAGGGGAGCTTTGGATCTTTTTAGAGCAGGGCCGGAAAGGGGAAAGGCAGAGGGAGAGTTGAAAAGGTTAAGGTAAACATCAGGATTAAGCTGAAACAGGTTTCCAGAGGTGAAGCTGCCATGTGAAAACATATAGCACTTGGATTTTGAAGGCACCTCTTCTAGTAAATGAGGTAGGTACCTAGGCTCCAGCATGGCAGATCTGCGTCCTTGATTAACCACATAACAGGGGATGAGTATGATTTTTATGTATATTTATATATATATACACACACAAAATATTATATATATAAAAATACAGTATGCACTATTGACAGTGCATTCGGGTCCCTGTCTGTCAGATGTGTGGAGAGCACAGCACCTGGCTGTGGAGATTTGGGGTAGATGTACACAGCAAGGCTGGGGCAGAGCTGCAGTCCCTGCCTTGGGACTAGGCAGGGGCACAGGAGTGTCTGGGGATGTGGAGGGAGGACAAACACCAGCAGTATGAGACCTGTCTGATATAGTGGTCTCACAAGGCTGAATAACATTGTACCAGTGTCCTCCGCATGTTCCGGGCAGGAGTTTCTGGACTTTGTAGCAGGGATAAGGCTGAAGGAGGTGCAAAAAGTACGTATCTGTCCTCTTCCTCAGCTGGGGCTGGGCTCCCTTGCACGAGGTAGGAGTTGGAGCTCTCCAAGGCTCCAACTGGAGGCTGGTGGCTGTGGCCATGCAGGTCGCAGCTCTCTGATGCCTTGCAGCATTTTCTTTCATAATGGAGGCCCTGTCGCTATTGCACTGAAGACACCAAGCTGTCGTTTTAGAGAAGCAGCTCTCTTCTCCTCCAAGTTTGCTCCATGTTCCTTCCTTACTCCCAGTAATGCCCCTCTTGCCCCCAGTCAGATAATGGCAAATACCAGTGGGAGTCAGATTAGGCACGGATGTGAGGTGAATATCCACTTCTGTGCTAGGCTCAGGTGTGGGGGATTTTGCTTGTGGTGTCTTTTATAGCCTGTATGATTATGTGCTTACAGAAAACTGTAATCTTGTTGATGGTCCTTGGTAAAATGCAGACTAGAAGTGCCCAAGAGCAAAACTGCATCAGATTAAAGCTTCTATATATGTCCAGCTAAAGCAGAGAATCTCATCCCATTTTATCAGAACCATTCAGCTTTGCAAAACAGTCCCCAAAATTCATAAATCACCTGTTGTCAAAATCCTAAGCACTAAATACCGACTGTACCAGTAAGTACATCTCAATCTATACCACCCATCCAAACTGAAGCAGTATTTGGATACAGACAGCTCCTATACAGAGCACTAAAAGTCTAGATAATGAGGTTGAGAAGTAAAATCCCAGTCTGTACTTTAAGAAGTTTTTCAGATACACTGAATACGCTGAATACAGAGGATTAACGATATGTGCAGCTCAGCCTGGCTTTCACCGTGGTGACCTGTGGGGTAAAGCCTCACCATGGAGTGTAGGATGCTGCTCCTTGTGCCCTGCTCTGGTTCTGGGGTGGGGTGCGTATGTGCACAGAATATCGGTGGGTGATGGAGAGCCCCCCACTGGCCCCTCTTGCCAGATGATGATGAGGACAGATACAGATGTAGGTGATGGTGGCAGCAAATGGAGCAGGTGAGGAGATGGTGGGTACTTGGCAAGGGTGTGGGGAGCTCACCTCAAAGGCAGGAGGGGTGTACGACTAAAGCTGTTGGTACAGGAACTGAGAAAGGCCACTAGATCAGAAACCAAAGGAGCCAGATAGTAAAAAGCCCTGAGGAAGCAAACTGTAAGCAGGAGAAGAAGGAGGGGNAAAAAAGAAAAAAAAAAAGGAGAGAGAAACGAAAACACAGTGGAGTTGAAACAGGAGCAAGGTTGTACAGGAGAGGTTTCTACCGGTCAGCTGGTTGTTAGTACAGCTGGGGTTTTGTATGGTCTGCAACAGTTCACTATAACTGGCCTGGATCTTTCTTCTTGTATGTACTTGTTTTCTATTAAAGTAGCCCTCCCTCAGTGCTAGGTTCCAGGAGGAGACAGTTTTGTCTGCTCTCAAGGGTTCTCTGTCTTTTTATGGGTTTTCCCCACTGACCCCAAGCAGAGCATCTCCAGGGCAGCTGCTGACAATGCTGGCAGCCTGGGTTGGTTTTTTTTTACCTTGCTGGAGAGTTGGGATTTTAGCTTTTCCAACTTGCTGGATCTTCTGAGTTGATGAAAACAGTGCAGCAACACCATGAAACAATTGCCACAACCTCTGCCTCCCATCTTTCTGCCCCATTATAAAAATGCAAGGATGTGCTGTGTCCACATGTCCACAAGACTGTGCCTGCCCAGGAGCATCTCCTGCATGGACACCTTCCCTCCCCGAGCCACAGCAGGTTATTCTGCAAAGTGTGTTACCCATACCAGATGTGGCCATAAGATACAGGTTGTTTCCCCACTTTAATTGGGTATTCCTGTATAATTAACTAACAGCTTACAGCTGAAAGGCTTTGAACAGGAGAGGGCTGTATTTCACTCCCCTGAGCACCACTCACCATTGGCTCCTGCAGAGCCAAAGGCAAACACTCCTATCTATGGATGCTCAGGCTGAAAATGCAGCAAACCCACAGGGAGGTGGGGGAGTCACCCAAAGGTGTTCCCTGGATCATGTGCCACTGTGACCCTGCCTTGTGGTGACCAGGGGCTGCTCACCTGCCAGGCCTCCAGCTGCTGTGAGAGGTTCACCTTCTGCTGGATGGCATCCAGCAGCTGGCTGTTGAGGGACATCATGTCAATCTTGCACTTGGCCAGCTCCACCTCCACCGCATTCTTCCTGAGGGGGGGAGAGTGAGAAATTGGGGCATGTGACTTCTTTTAATTTTTTTAAAGGAAGTGTTAAACATATATTTGAGGATAAGTAAACAATTTCTTTCAATGGCAGGTCCCTAAGTTGTTCATCTCCGTTGTATTCTGGAGAGTCTATTCATCTGAGGAGTGGAACAAAACTGTTGCTAGAAAAACGGCATTATTATTATTATAATGCCAGCATATTTCTGGTAAGCACACTATGAAAAATACAGAAAGATACTCAGATACATTACTGTGTAATATAACATAGTGTGCCTGGATAACGTGCAGGATCTGCCATTAAAAATGCAGATGTAAAACAAAGTAGAACCTAAATATACATTTTTTCCCCTTCTGTTTATTAATGCATAGGAAAGGAAATGTTATATACTAAAGACCAAGTGCTCTGTGTCTGATTAGACTAGGAAAAATATGGGCCCTCTCTGAAGGTTACAGGAGACCTGGTTACCCAGGATATGGAGAAGGCTGAGGTACTCAATGACTTTTTTTATCTCTGTCTTTACCAGCAAGGGCTCTAGCCACACCACAGGCACAGAACGCAGAGGGAAGGACTGGGAGAATAAGGAACAGCCCACTGTAACAGTACAGGTTCAAGATCATCCAAGAAACCTGAAGGTGCACAGATCCATGGGACGTGATAAGATACACCTCTGGGTCCTAAGGGAGCTGGCAGATGAAGTTGCTAAGCCACTATGCATCACATTTGAGAAGCTGTTAGGGTTGTTCAGCCTGGAGAAGAGAAAGACTCCAGGGAGACCTTACTGCAACATTTCAATACTTAAAGGGGGCTTATAAGAAAGACCTGAGACAAACGTTTTAGCAAGGCCTGTTGTGATAGGACAAGGGGTAATGATTTTAAGCTAAAAGAGGGTAGATTTAGACTAGATACAAGGAAAAATTTTTTTTGCACTGGCACAGATTGCCCAAAGAGGTGGTCAATGCCCCATCCCTAGAAACACTCAAGATCAGGTTGGACCCAGCTCTGAGCAACCTGCTCTAATTGAAAATGTCCCTGCGCATTGCAGGGGGGCTGGACTAGATGGTCTTCAAATATCCCTGATCCCTTCCAACCCAAACTATTTTATGGTCACTTGATCAGTAAGTTGAACTATAAAACAAACAAAAAGCCCTCAAAGAGTACAACTCTGCTTTCAGTTGGGACTTGGATGGACAAAAAGAATGACAGAAGAAAGTTTATCACTGCACATGCTTTTTAAGAATGATCAATTGTTCAAATTGTTTGAATCAAATATTATGCTTTAAGGCAAGCTCCCAGTTTCAATCAGGTTGTGCTGGCCCTTGGGAACACCGACGCTATATTTCTTTTCATTTCATCTTGGCATTTGGTGGCCACCAGGCGTGTGATGCCAGGGACAGGGCTGACCAAAGAGTGTTCAGTGGCTGAGATCTTCCACCTTCTACTGGATAGTGGAAAGGAATTGTATTCTAGGGAGGAGCAATTTCCTAAACTGTCCAAGCTCGAAAACGGTGCTTACCGTGCTGGGAGCACACAGGTGAGCACAAACCTTAAGTTTTCAATTAACTGCTGTGTGATGGGAACAATTTGCTGGGAACCATCTTTCCTTGTAAACGTTTCTGAGAAAAATAATTGCATCTTATTACTTGCAGCCAATTCATCACCTCGTAATAGCTCTCTTGCTCTCCCCTGCAGAAGTGCAATTTGGGAATTTGTGTTTATATTGCAGGTATCAGTTGCTTAACACCTCCCATTATAGGATCCTATTTTCCCACTGCTTCCCGAGTAGCCAAAATTCAGCTTCAAGCTAAAAATTTTCCATGCCGGATGTCTGCCTCAGGCAGTGATTTTATTTCTGTTGAGAGTTAGGGCTCTTTGTTTTGGGTTGGTTTTTTTTTTGGGAGGGCTTCAACATAAGTGACTTAACCATTGAGATGAGAGGTGGGAACCGTATCACGAGCCTCCCGGGTGGCTCACTGCCTGGGAGGAGCCCTCTGTCTGTGGCGAGATGCTTTCATTTCTAGCAACAAGACGCTCTTGTCTGCTTTCACTTGTAGCCACTTTCTGCTCATTAATTGCCTGCCACTCACCCATGCACATTTGTCACGTCCCCCTTTCTCTGGGCTCCCATCACTGCAGGACAGTCAGCCCTAAATATTAGTGCTTTGTCCCAGCGGGGTCATTAACTGCAGTGGAGAAGCTGTACCCTTCCACTCCCGGCTGTGGGTTTGACCATCTTAAACAGCATTTTGTTGTGAAGCTCCCTGTTGCTGCTTAGTTATTACCGGGGGATTTACTGCGCCGGCAGTACGTTGCCATAGCCACAGCAGAACCAGCAACCCACACACACTGGAAATGTCAGAACCACCTCTCTGCATCCAGCAGTGCAGCGAGGATGCTCCTGATTTTTGCCAACAGATGGAGGTGTTACAGAGGACAGTGATGGGAAATTGGTAGCCGGCTACCTGAGTGAGAGCAGCTCGGGTGATTGGGTTACTTAAAAATAGAGGAAGAGATTGTACATGCTGATTTAGCTCCCCACATCCTCAGAGATGCAATGTTCTCATGCTCTTCCTCTTGCCGAGGGCTTGAGTATTAGGCATTTCCATAAGGAGATGGACTGGTGGTGTCCTGACCCATATGCTTATTGGAGAGTTTATCAGATACATCCTTTCTGTCTAGAGCACAGGGGGGTGAATGTTTCTGCCCCACTCCTCAGAGCAAAGAGGGCTCAGGTCAGCGCGACAAGCCCAAGCTCAAAGACAGGGAAGTGTGGGACACAGGGTAACAAAGCTGCAGAGGTCTTGGAGGAGGATGGAGAAAACACATAATCAAAACAGTGGGAGAATCCTGAAAGGAGAAATAGATAATTACAGGACTGGAGAGGCAAAAAAAAGACTCTGGAACAAGAATGGAGAGTAATTGATCAGAGAAATGGTTTAGGGATGAAGCCCAAGCAGGGCAGTAATGGGAATTGGCAGGACAGCAGGATTGTGTGTCTGGAAGACCAAAAGAAGAAAAATAGAACAAATAGGGCAGATCTAGTGTTTCCATTTGGTTCTCTGAAATTCTCTCCTCCTTGCTGTGACTCAGTTCCGCGCTAGGGATGGCAAAAACATAGTTCACAGCATCCTCCTAAATGCCCCTAGTCCCACCATGGGGCAGCTCTGGAAATTGGCATCTCCTGCCGGGCTCCCACACTCCTGGCAGCATTTCCCAACACCAGCAAAGCTGAGACTTGCTCTATTACTTTGTAACAGCTACCAAAATTAGTGGAGGGTGGGAGAAACCCATCCTGGAGGCATCTCCTGCTAAGGCGCTTCCTTAACTGCTAACTCGCCCAGCTTTGGCTCTTCATACCACTTACTTGGCAATGGCCTCATCCCGGTCCCTGATGGCCTGCAGGAGCCGTTCACTTGTCTCCTTATCTTCAGCAGCACCTCGCAGCCGGTCCCGTTCCTCCTTCAGTGTCGTCATTTCCACACTCAGCAGCGTGACCTGTGGGCAGAAGGAGAGTATGAATCCCAGGGTTGCCCAGGCAAATTCACCATGAGTAGCTGGGGGTGGGGGGGAGGAATAGTGCCACAGGAGCCAACCTGGAGGCTGAGCTTCTGTGCTTGTAGGAAAAGCTGTGTCTGCTGGAAGGGGGCTGTTAGCGATGGTGCAACCCTCCATGAAATGTGCTGGCTCACCTTAGGATGCTGACTGTCAGTTTGAGCAGGATGAGTCACCAGGATGGCCTCAGCTGTTACTGAGCACTGCAGCAACAGCACTGAAAGTTGTGCAGCTGTCTGGGGCAGGACCTGCCTGAGAATTGGCTGTCACTACAGCATCAGAACTGAAATATTGCCCCTCTCCAAGTGATTTGTCTTGTGCATGGATCCTCTGAGTCTGCTTGTTGTAGTCTGATCTTTCCAACATAATATTATTGCAAACATCAAGTTTGCAACATTATTGCAAGTAAGATATTTTGGAGGGGGTTGTTACACCTCTTGAAGTAGTATGAAGCTGAAGACAAAGGATGTGAAAATTCCCTTTCATGCCATGGAAGGTGTTACTGGCACATCTTACAATTTTAATGAGACTTTAAAATATGTGTGGAGCCTTAAATAATCAGAAAAATGATCTATTGTTTTGGTCCTGTGCAGAGTGAGTTAATAGGGTGTGAAATCATGCAAGGATTGCATGAGCACAGCTTTGCAATATTTCATACACGTTTAATTTCTTTGTCTGGGGCACACACATACTCCACCACCTGGAAACCCTTCTAGCGTTTGACCTACCTCCTTTCTCTAAATGCAGCTCAGTAGTGCTTGAATCCTCAAAGAAATCTTTAAATAGAGGGCAGACAGTCAAAAAGGGTTCATCACATTAATGGCGTCGGAGAATCTGCTGCTAGCAAAGCATTGCTAGGTCGGGAGGGAGGAGGATGCAAATGCACCCTGTCCATGTGCAGAGACTCTCCGTGGTGTGCTGGAGCTGCCAGGGAATTGGGAAGCTCTGCTCCTCCTGCAGCCCAGCATGAGATGCACCTCAGAGCGGTGATGTGATGGAGGACAGTGATGGAAGCTGTGTGAAAGGTGCTGAGCACTTCTGCTGAAATCCCAGGGGACAGTGGATCAAGGGGGTAAAAAACCCACATGTGGGAATGAATTTGGGGTTTTAACAGGTTTTATCTGTGTTTCAGGGAAGAACAGAATGCCACAGAGGGAGGAAAAGGACCAGGCAGAAGGTGTGAAATTGCTTTCCTGTACAGACAGAGACAGGGGCAACTCCTGTCTCCACCAGCTCACTTTGCTCTCAGGTATGAATGTATATCATGCTACAAGGTCCCAAAAGCCATTTAGGAGTTCCCCTTTTATTGTATCTATAATAGCAACAGCACAGAGGGATGTGCAGACAGCAAAGCACTGCTGCTCTGGATGGACCACATTTCCATGTGCATTGATTTTTTTTTGGCACTGAACTGAAGACAATGTTGTCTCTTCTATGGGAAGCAAGGATAATTATTAATTTTGAGCAAGTGTGAGGCTGGGTTATGGACAAAAGCTACTGGAGATATGTACTTGCTGTCTGAGGCTGGAGTGCTTCTCCGAGAGCAACATCTGCTGCATTTATAGTTATGCCTCACCTTTCTCCATATAACAGAGAAGTGTGAGAAGAAAATAGAACTGCAGTCTTCTCTTCGGTCCCTAAATATTCAGAGACTCCTGAAAGCAGAGATTGGGGTCCAGATTGCGATCCAGGGCAGGTCCCCTGGTCCTTCCTGGCTGGGGAGTTTGGGGACACCAGCCACAGCAAAGAACAACCAAGTGTTGCTCCCTCCTGGTATTCTGTCAAGGCCTCCTGTGTAAGGAGTTGCTGCATCCAGACAAGCAGGCTGGTGTATGGAAGGTCACTCAAAATCTGTGAATAAGCCTCTGATAGTCTGTTGGCACAGCCAAATTGTAGCAATCAAGCCCTTGTCTCCTCCATCTCGGGTGAGTTTAAGGGCAAGGGGGACCTATGGGTGGTGCACAGAGCTATGCTAGCAAGGCCAGAGGAGCATCTGGGCTCACGTCTCCACTAGGGGCAGAAGTCTGGGCCCTCAAAGCTGTCTGCTGTGGTGGCTGCATGGCTGGGAGGAGCAGTCCTAAAGGAAGGATGGGCGACCGGGCTGCTCCCTTGCTGTAGTCTGCCTCTAATCAGCTGCTTTGTCAGCAAGATTATTGCCCATCCTCATACACATGCAGCCATCGCTGCCAGGGGTATTTAATGATGCTCTCGCTCGCTCTTCAGCCCCATGGTAGGAGCTCTCATAGCCCTACATAAAGCTGTTAGACCCCAGATTGTGTTGACTTTCTGAACAAGGATGTGGTGGGTTTTTTCTTATCCAAAGGGGTACAGTGAAAGAGCGATACAGTACCGCTGGCAACACCAGCCAAAGTCACTGTTGAGATTGTCTTAGCCTTAGCTGGTCCCTATTAGCCCTAGGGTGCTGCCTGGTGCCAGGCTGGCTGTGATTAAGATTCTCTGGGTGTGCATTTATGAGGGTTTTGTGACACTGTGGAATTGGGTGAACCTTGCTCCATGAGCAGCTGAGTAGAACTGTACTGTCCACCTGGCAGTTCCACATACCCTTTACGCGGGCTTAGTGTAAGCAAGATGGTTCAGACTGGATACTCATGAGTTTCCAGTACCCCATATCAGGCAGCCTTGTAACTTTGGGGACTTCTGCTGGGAAGAATTTAATCAAGACAGGTTGGCTGAAAAGCAGATTGGGGGAAAGATTTAAAGGAAGTTTGGCTGTTTGAGGTGATGTCTGGGATGGACCCCAGATAACTTGTCAAAAACTCTGATTCTAAATGCATGAAACCTCTGCACCGGGCTTAATAGAGTCTCCCTCATGCAACCGTAACTGGGTTTGGCCCAATCCTCCTGGATTATTCATCATGTTGATCTCTTCTATGGAAGGCATGGTGTGGAGGATGAACACCGGTGTTACAAGACCACATGCAAAGTGTGGGAATTGCTAACCTGGCTGTGCAGTCGCTGCAGTTCCTCCAAACTCTGCCTCAATTTTCCCCGTTCTCCCTCCATTAATTCCCTCAGGGCTCGCGAATCCTCGCTTGTTCTCCTGATCTGTTCCTCTAAGGTGTCATCATCACTTCGTCGAGAGCTCTGAGAGCGGGAGAGAAATCTCTTGCTCACATTTCACTTTATAAAAAGGCAATTGCATTAATTTGATACTGGTTTGGAATGCATGGTACTAAACAAGGAAGAAGTAAGTGTGTGACTTTGGCAGAGTTTCAATTTTTTCCCCACATACCTCCACAGTGGAAACCCTGCTTCCCTGCTTAGCCAAGGGTAGTGCTTCTACATATGATGAACCGAGCATGCAGACATGTTCTCACCTTAACATAAACCAAATTTACAGAGAACTACTGACCACTTTGTAGCATAAGGCTACGGCCTCCATGTTTGTAGACCTTTTGCAGGACTCTGTTTTTTGTTCACCAAATACAGCTTCACCTCTATGCTTAGCTTTCTTACAAGCTGTTACAGGTGAGTATTCCCATGCAGGTCTGCAGTTGCAGGGTCTGCATGATCTTCTTCACCATGGCACCTCAAATAAGTCACACTTGCAACTCAACAGAGCTTGTGACTGATGGAAATAGGCCAAAATAGGCCCGATTTGAGCCACTGCAAAAAGCGAGGTGTTTTCTCATAATTCTGTACTCCTGTGGATGCTGAGTAATCCTCCATGCCATCCCTTCCTCCCCAGCGGCTCCAGGGCCACACCCCACAGACACCACCTTGTGCCAGCAAAACTCTTCACCTGTCAATGGAGTTGAGTCTGGCAGCTCTTGCCGAGACATTTGTACTCAGTGTCAATTTGCAGGGGCAGAACCTACCCATAATAGGGGTTTACAATGGTTTTGTGATACTATTCCTACTAAAAGAAAGTTAGCGAAATCCTAAGAGGAATTACTGAACCGTGATGTGTAAGACATTCCACAATATTTCTGTGTTGAAACTCTAACTTACTGAAAATCTCAAAGAAACCCTTCCTTCATTAATTTTCCAGAATGATTCCCAGATAAGTGACAGCTGCATGAGCTTGAAACTTATGGCAGTCTGACCACTGCAAGCTGCAACCCCATGTGCTGACTTGGCTCTTGCCTGACCATTTGAGACCCACGCAACAGGCTATGCACTGTGACAGCCCATCTCTCTGGTCCACAGAGGTTTTCTCAAAGACTGGACTTCAGAATCCAGAAGGAACCTGCAGCAAGTTCTGTCACCTGGGCAAGGGGGCATGCACAAGCCAAGGTCTCCCTGTGCTGCCAACTTACTGTGGAGTCTGCCCCATCCAGCACATTTTGTATCAGTCTTTTCAGCTCATTGAGAGCTGCCCGTAGACTGCCAGCTGGGACATCTTTGGCTGATGAGGTTTCTGAAGACTCATCCATGGAGGAGTCTGTAGAGACCGCTGAGTCTGCGCTGTCATTACCTCTGAGATGGGAGCAGAGATACCGCACTTGGCAATATGCTTCCCAGAGCTGCAGCCTCAGCTGGAACAAGAAAGCCTGATATTAGTCTGGAACATCAAGGCCATGGAGATCCTCCTTCTATGGTGAAGTGAGGTATTTGATTATCAAACCTCACAAATATTTGTCTAGCTTGCTACCTTGGTTTTGAAATGGATGCAGAGATTTACTTTCGTATGGTCAAAAGGGTGTTGATACCAGAGCTGAGACCACAACCCCAATTTTCTGGCTCTTGGTTCAGCTGCAAATCCAGATCAAATGCATTAAACTCCCTTTCCCTCTGGGTCTGGTCACAGTAGTCCAGAGGCTGGAGGGCAAATACCTGTTCTCGTTCTTGTTCTAGCTCCTCTGCCTCCATGCTCTGCTCTATCTCAGATAGCAGGGACGTGCTAGTTGTGTTGACGTTTTGGAGACTTCTCTCCTCGCTGAGCTCTTCTACCTTCCCCTGCAGCTGCCGGTAGGACAGTCGCACCTCCTGGAGCTCCAGCTGGCTTTGGTGCAGCTTGCAAAGAAAATCGAGGTATTCATTAAGGAAGCAGGATTAAAATATTGAGACGGAGGTGATATGGACTGGATGAGTCTCTTGATTTGTGAAGGAGCTGGGAGGGAGGAATGGGTATAATGAAAGAAGGAGCCAAGAGGAAAGTACTCTTGGCTGTTACTGCTATTTATTGGAGCTTAATAATCTCCAAATGTCATTAGACACTGTTTAGGCTCCAGAATGTCCTGAAAGATAAAAATAGCAAATTAATCAGTACTAAAATGAGGAACACCATGAAGAATTTGGGACTCGGGTAAAAAAATTGCAGAAAACAACACAGTAGGAAGTGAATCCAAAAAGAAAAGTAATATAGATATGTTACCAAAAAAATCCATACACATATCTAAATACAAATATATATATATTTAAAAAAAAGATTCAGGGCTGGTTTGGAGAGCTGGGGATCCAGTGGAGTGACATTTGGTGACACATGGCTGCAAACACAATGGGGCTTGTTGGGAATGCATCTGAGCAGTGAGAACTACAAGACCAGTTACTGCTCTCTGGGACAGGAGGATCTAAAGAAGTCCCTTCTAAAGCCAACTCCCTTCTACTATTAAAAAGCTAAGTTAAATGAACTGCAGCCAGAGCTCTTTGCTTTCTTTTACGTTTCCCTCATTTCCTCAGCACCTTGTTCCACTTCCTTCCTCAGATCTCCCTCTTAAGCTGCTCTTTGCTGTCAAGATGCCCCAGTGTGGCTCCTGTTAGCTGTCCCTAACGGGAACACTCAGAACCTTGCTGCTACGCTTGCATGAGCCATTCTACTCTTCCAGTTATTTTGTCTCCCAGTTCCTGATTATCTTCCTCATCAACTTTAACCCAAACTACATCTTTTATTCCATTTCCCCCCTGTTCCGTGTCCCATCACTCTCTCCTCACCTGCAGGTCCTTGTCATGGCTTTGTCTCTCCAGGATGAGCACTCGGTCCTGCAGCTCCTCCACGGTTCCCTGGAGCAGGTCATTCTCTTCCATCATGGCACTAAGGCGATGCTCCAGCTCCCGCTTTCTGTCTGTCAGCATTTTGATCTGTGGAAGAAAGAAAGGTGGTGTCCGTACTTTCCATCAAGCAGAGAGGAGGGAAATCACATTCCAAAACAGAAATGAAAGAGCAAAAAGGAAACGTATGCACATACCTATTCTGTACCTGTATAAGAGAAACTGCATCTCTGTGTGTGGTTTAAAGCTTAAGAAGGCCCTGAAAGGAAACTCCTTCCCAAGACTGCAGGGGTGGCTTTAAAGGGATTGGCTGAGCTGGCAGGAGGCCAGGGAGTAGAAACAAACAGCCAAATGAATGAAGTGGGGCCCAGCCCTGGCTCACCTCTCATACCTTAAAATTTGCAAGACTGGGTAAAACTAGTTAGTTTTCCTGGCCGGTCCCTGACTGAGCATGATGGCACTCTTTCTGTGGGTGCTGGAGGCCACAGAATGAGTCTGTGGGACCCTGCTCCCTGCAGGGCTGTGCCACAGCACTGCCCACACACTTTTCTTAATTGCTGCGTGTTCACCACGTCCTCATCAGGGATTTTTCTGCCTTTTTACTTGTGAAGACTTCTTTCTGTGCCATGCTTATTTTTAGTCTTCCAGTGATCAGTTGCCTTTAAAATTAGTTCATTTCTTTTAATTGTCAAGGGCAGCGTTTTCAGGTGAAGAGGGACAACATGCCAAGCAAAACCTCTGTGATTCAGTTAGCTGGGAACAGTGCACAGGATGAATCAGCACTAGCCAAGGTCACTTCTTCTTCAACCAAGAAAAAGGAGCTTTTTCCCACAACAGTACACACAGAACCCCTGGAGACCAGATATGCCATTTACCAGTCCAGTATAACCCTAAGTGTTCCCTATGGCCTCTTTTCAATTCATGGACCACAGACAAATTCAGTAACTTCCCATCTCCTTCTTGGCCTCTTCGGGACTTTGCCTCTTCGCTGCTTTCCATTTTGCTGGAAAAATTTGGCTGAATGAAGGAGTATTAGCAAAGTGTGTGGACTTGCTATTTCTGCAGGGTAAAGGCTGCTGTAGGTACTAGAAAGCCGCTCCTAGGTGACTGATGGTTTCTGAGATGTCTTTTCCCACCACCATCATTATTTACAAGGGTTGGAAAAAAAGGATGCAAGAAAACTAAGAGGTATAATACAGACATTGCATCAAGAGTTCATATTTGGTATCCAAACCAGTAACAAACACCCTGTGAACGATCACGTAACAGAAAAAAAAAACATTGCCCTGCTGTGGGCCTTGGGCCATAGGAAAGGCACAGCGGGAAAGGGATTTGGAAAGCAAGAGACAGGAAGGAGGTAAGGAGAGGTATGCACAGTGACAGGCATGCATGATGACAGCAATGCACGCGCGGGCGAACCCTTTCTGACCCTCTATACTTACTTCAAGGACCTGCTGCTCCACACCAAGGGGAGGGGAAGAAAAGGCGAGGGATCAGCAGGGAGCAGGTGGGAGCAGGAGAAAAGAAGAAATTAAAGAGATTTTAGGAAAAGCTCTTTTAGACAGCTTATAAATAAAAAAAGAAGTGCTAGGGTAGTAGAGTTGGACATCTACCACTCTGGTTCCTGCCTGTATAGTCTCCAGTGACTCCCATCAGGGAAGGGAAGAGAAAGGAAGGTAATATCACTCCTGATAATGAACCAGAGCTAAAACAGGTAGGGTCTCCTTGCTTTCCCATGTGCCCAGCTCAGAGGCAGGAGAGGATTGCTGTTTTCTCTGCAAGCCTGAGAAACATTAAAAAAACCACCCTTGCAGACCTTCCCACCATGCAGAAGAGTTATATCTGTACTGGGTAGGCCCTGCAAGAGCATAACCATGCTTTAGCTCATGGAAGATCCTTCTCATCAGTTCATTTTGCAGGCATGCTTGTGGCTGAGGCAGCAGTGGAAACTGGCCCATGCCACCCCAGCTAGCCCTGGGTTACAGCAACAATCCTTTGCCCCACAGCTACCATCCTTCTCTTTGTTTGCTGCAAGCAGCAGGTTTTGTTTACCCAGTTCAGAGGAGTTCATTATACAAGTTAATACAGCCCTGGCCACCTTTTGAAAGAGTGAGGCAGAGTGTGGGTGACTCACCTCGGCCTGGAGGCTCTCCAGCCGCACGATGTGTTGACTGCTGGAGGAGTTCTTCTCCCGAAAGTCCTCCCGGAGGGTGTGGACCTGCAGGGAGAGCTGCCGCTCCACCTCCGATGCCTGCAAGAAGACACCAGCTGGCATTACCCTGGGGGTCATCCCACAGCAGGAAAATAGTTTTCTTCTGCCCAGGGGAAGATCTGCCCCAATATGACTCTGCACAAACCTTTGTTTTGGCAGAAACTCTGAAACCTGCAGAGTTTGGATGAGGGAAAAACTCATCCTGAATGGACATTGAGAATAGCAGCCATTTAGACCATGCTGATTTTCCCCTGGGGCAGCCAAAGTGATACAGCCCATAACTTCCATTTCAAAATAGAATGAAGACTCCCATGCCCTACAGAGAATTCAGTTTTCCTCAAAAATTGTAGCCTGTCTGGGGTTAAGGAGGAGACCAGGCCACTCACAAAAGCAGAGGGGAGGCACTCTCCACAAGTCCTAGGAAACAATGCTACTAAATTTACACTTTCTAAACCCCTGAACATCTTTAGCACAGCTCTAAAATAATAAGCGTTCTTTGCCTCTCATTTCTGGCTCTTGTCAGGACCAGACGGAGAAGCATGACTGCCGGTGCAGGATTGCTGGGCTTGGCCATCTTTCCCATTTCGAAGGAGGGATGTTCCAGTTATGCGAGGTGGTTTGAGGATAGTGGAAAGGCCATTCCTACCTGCAGGATCCAGGCTGCAGACAGCCTGTATAAATGATAGCTTAGACATGTTAACTACTCTCCAGACAGCTTTATGGCTGATTTTTACATGGTGAGCACACTTGTTTAGGCTTGTAAGGGAACATAAGGTTTTTATGACAAACCCCTAATGAGACAGCACAAATGAATGGTTTTCTATTTAATTAGCCTCCATCAGGTTCTATTACCCTTAGGCACAGACCTCCCCCTTCAGCAGATTAGCTGGAAGTTAACTGATCCCCCTCAAGAGGCGACATTGCTGTCCTACTTGGGGCACAGGCAGAGCTGTATGTCCAATGGTAAACGCCATCAGTGGCCACAATGTCTTAGGGAGGTGAAATGGGAGGGAGGGCTGAGGGCAAGAGCAGAAAATTTGCATTGTGGTCAGCAGCTGTGAGCAGGTTTGGGAGTGCATTCCTATGTCTGGCAAACGTGGATCAGGATTTGACTCAGGGTACTCTGGCTGACAGGGAGCCCAAGGGTCCACCAAAGGGTGCAATGACTTTCCTCTGTCAGCTTGTGATCTGAGGAATGAAGACAGACCCAGCCTGAGCTGTGAGCAACACAACCCCTTTTTAAAAGTAGTCCCTTATTTTGCACAATCTGCAGCAAAATAATCCAAATCAGAAGCAAGACGTAAAAGACTGTTCTAGCTCCAACAAGTGGAGGAAACTGGCTGCCCCCGACACTTCTTTCTTGCTGGGGCAGCAGAAGACAGAAGTGCAGCCACCAAAATCAACTACGTTCTTCCCACTGGCTTCTGGAATGAGAAATAGTTTCCAACAATACAAAATAATCTTGTCTACCAATTGGTTTTTAGTTCCCTTCTTATCCTGGATTAGCATAACTGGTCTTTTCCCCTTCTTTAACACTTCACATCAGAGGCCTTTGCATATCATCCTCACCTCATTTATTTAATAAAGCTTCCCTGCACAGGCAGAGTACACAAAATAGAATGTTAGCACAGCACTATAGGAAGGGGTTGGTTATTTTTCTTCCCTTAAGCAGCTATAGATTTCAAAGCACCTTGAGTGGCTATTAATTGGTGACACTAAAGAAGATAGATGGATTGTGCTTTTTTTGAATGATTCACTTGCTTTTGTAAAGACTGCTGAAACATCCTCATGCTGAAATACTCTGCAGGAGCTATCAAGGATGAAAAAGCACCAGACAAAAAGCATCAAAGGATTTCGCCTGCAAGATGCTGACCGCACTCCCAAGGAGCACAAGTGGTACCAGATGAGATGACACGTCAGTATTTTATGGTTAACTGTATAACATAATTTATATGCTAGAACAATTCTATGTACAGCCAGTGTAAATGTACACTACATCAGTAAGAAACAAGGGAGTTTTAATGGCATTGTAAAAATCCCCAGTAAGACAATATATAGCTGCTGTTATTAGTTCTGGTGCCTGTGCTCAGATTGGAGCAGGTGCAGGGATGGGCTGCAAGGGTGACTGAGATCATGGTAAGTCTGGTATATGAAAGGAGACTAAAAAAAAGGATGGCTTGTTTTATCTCATGCAATGAATGTGGAGAGAGAACTCCCTATAAATACACCACAGATAAGCACACAGAAGGGAAAAGCACTATTTTGTGCAGATGCATGATTTTGGCAGGAAAAATTATGTGAATAAACTCGATGAGAGTATATTGAGTCTGCGAATAGGAAAATGTCTACATTTTCAAGGAGCTGCAGTAGGATTCCTCATTTCTGCACCATTACAGTAGTAGAAATGGTGGCAAAAATTAATTTTGTGATGGAGCTGGATCACTTTATCATGCAGTTTCTTTCAGAGGGCTGCCTATGACAGAAGGGAAATGAATTGACCTCAAAGGTCCTTCCTGGTACTAGGTTGCTTGCAGGACTGCATGGTTTGTATTCACCAACTTGAAATCATCATCTGAAATTTACCAACTCGCTGCTCAGTTTACACACTCACACAACTTATTTCTGCAGTTATAGCCCACACAGAGAGAAGAAAGGACTCACTTACTCTGTTAGACAGAATGTTACAGGGTCACCTCAGCATACACCATTCACATCCTATTTCATGCATTAGAGAGAAGTAAAAATACTTTCTTTAGCCTCACACGGTGCAGAATATTCTCTCTGACCAGCTGCTTAACAGAAGCAAACAGAAATTACTGTATTATGTGTTTCCCTCCACAGGAGAATGAGGAAAAGTCTTTGTTCAGTTCTTCTAGATAAGGAATGGGTGATACATTTAGTCTTACATTTGCAAAGATTTGATTTTTCATAGACATGATACGAAGTCTTCTGAGGTGAGTTCTGATCATGGAAATCCCCTTTTCATGCTACATTTGTTTCAGAGATTATTAATACTGCTGCCAAACTTCCCTTTCTAATTGATTATAAAGGCTAGATTTTAACACCAAATTGCATTATATTATGGAAAACTACCTTGACAGTGCACGGTATTCTCCATACTGCTGACCATGTGTACACATGTGTTTTAAACTGTAAGCTCCCTGCTGATTACTTCTAACATGCTCTTTTACTTAGTGTCATCAGAAGCAATCTTCATTTTCCCCTTTATTGTTGAAATAAGTTATGGCTTTTGTTGACTTGAATCAGGTGTATTCTGCCCCAGCCAGTCTGGCTCTACTTTTATTATGCAAACTGTAGTGCTTTCTCTTTCCCAACAGTGCTTTCCTAAATATTAAAAGCTAAACCCTTTTGTCGTTATGTCAGTCATTTAGCAACACATTGATTTTGCTACAGAGAAGTAATATTCTCTCCAGAAAGGTAGACATACATCACCCAACATCATAGCTTTTCTCTGTAGTTAGGAAAGAATTAATTTCCTGGGTATAGGCAAATTAGCCAACACAGCCATTGGGCAGAGTTTGAAACACATCCGCAAAAGTGTAGACATCGATTCACGATTAGATATATTCAATCAACTGTGAGATCTGTTTTCTGGACTTCAGGCAAGGTTTAGATGAGATCTGGGCAGTGCAAGAAGGAAGGAAGAGCAGAGGACATTTTGGCCTCTGCTCTAATTAAGGGCTTTTTTTCATTTCAAATCTGGTTAAATTTCCCTTGTGATTAATTCTGAAGTGCCAGAAAAATACACAAAACAGTGTAGACTTTTGGCAGAAAAACATGGCTTACCAGTTACAATAACTCCATGAACTTTAACATCTAGAATAAATATAAGCAATAAATAAATTAAATAAATGTAAATAAATTAGAGCACTGGCAGTCCCGTGAAGAGGGGAACTTTGAAATGTTTGGGATGGACTGTGAGAAATGAATGGCCTGTAGGTTAGTCTCATTCAAAGAAAACCCTCTTTTGGGGGAAGATGTATAAAATAAAACTAACTGCATACAAAATATCCAGCTACAAATCACCTCAGAAAGCAAAGGACAATGGAAAAAGTTTTATAGACTTGGTGAAGAAAGCAATGTTTCTGAATAATTTACTTCTACAAACAAGATGATTCAAATTTAACAAAGCATATTGAAGATTTTCTTGCCTAAAACAGCTAAGAAAGAAAAGTCCTAATTAGTGCTAAATTTGTAACACCCAGGAGACCATGTTATCCCTTTTATTAGTTTGCTAATTGCTGAGTTCAAGGGACTCCGAGTTCCCACTGTAGTGCCATTAACACTTCAAATCACTAATCGCTGCCTCCCCTGGCTTCAGGTTCCTGGATTCCCAGTGCATCTCTGGGAGGAATATATATTTGGCTACTGAAACACAAGCAAAGGAGGAAACAATAAACATTTTGCTTTAGAATAATAAATGAAAAAACACATCAATCCATCTGCCGAAAGAAGCCCCAGAGGATAGGGATTGCTGCCCTACCGCTGCAGCCAGTGACTTGGCATTCTGGTCCCCGTTGGCGGTGGTGGGGGAGTCTGGCTTTCTGAACTAATAGACCCATGCCAAGAAAGCGATGAGGCCATGGCTGGTTTCCAGCCCTTGACGTAAGCAACCGTCTATATTTTGCCAATGTGGAGGCTGTCCAGTTTGGGAATCTTCGGGTGTGCAGAGGAGGGATTCCCTGATGGCTGGCCCCCAGGACACAGCACCCTTGGACCCCTGGCAGAGAGGAGCAATGGCACTGTTGTGGCCTGGCCAAATGTCCACCTAGCTGCTTTCCCACTCCTCTCCTCAGCGAGACGGGGAGAAAATAAGATTATAAAGCTCGTGAGTTGAGATAAAGAGAGGGAGATCACTTAAATTCAGAGCACTTTGAAGTAAAAACTGTGATTGGGAGAGGTAAAGCTCAGGCCATTGTCAGGGACTAGATTAGTAGTGGGAAATTTTTTGTGGTAAAGTGGGGAAGGGATGAGGGGTGGAGCTGCCCTGAGTGTGTATGTGGCCTACCTCCATGGTGTTGTGATGCTACCTCTTCGATTTTGATGCGAGGAGATTTTTCTCTTTTTTTGGTGGTTGGTGTCCTCAGTGGGGTTTGAGAAGAGTGTGCGACGACCGCCTATTTTAGTGACAATTCTTAAATACAGGTTTCACTGAGGCAAGGGGTGGGATTCATTGGGTCTAAGTGGCCAGGAGGAGAGGTGGGGGGTGCCCTGTGCTGGTCACGGCTGGTTCCAGCCAGTTCTGGAACAGCTCCACTGCAGGGCACAGCGGAGCCTGTCAGCAACACCAGTGATGCCTCTGGGAAAACGCGCTTCAGAAAGGACATGGTGCTGTTTGGCAGTGATGAGTGAGGTAAAAAGTGTGAGAAACAGCCCCATGAGCACCATGATTGGAGGAGAAGTAGGAGGGGGACTCAGCTAAGCCTTTTCTGAGGGACATCTTCCCACTGCTCCCCTGGGCGGCGCAGGATGTGTAACTGGGGAGTGTTGTGACTCATGGCCGGGCCCAGGATTGTCCCTATCTCTGCCAAATGATGTGGTGGGGCCGGGTCTTCCTCTCCTTGTCTCATCCCTCACTCTGTTACTGCCCAGGCATGGGGAAATTTAACTACACAAAGCTTGGTCCTGGGTGGGAGCTGTCACTGCCTGAAGAAACTGGGTAGAAATAAGAGAATTCAGGAAAGCCGCAGCACTTCCAAAATATTTTGGTTGTAAACAACCAACAGAGACCATTAACATTGATCCCATCAGATATTTTTAGAAAAAAATGGATTTTTAAGACTGTAAAAGTGCTAAAATAGTGCTATGTGATATCACAGAATCATAGAATCATCCAGGCTGGAAGGGACCTCCAAAGGTCATCTAGTCCGACCTCCCCACAGTTGCAGGGACACCCCCAACTAGCCCAGGTTGCCCAGGGCCTCATCCAGCCTCACCTGGAATATATTCAGGGAAGGGGCCTCAACCACCTCCCTGGGCAACCTGTCCCAGTGTTCCACCGCCCTCAGAGGAAAGAACTTCT
>VXBW01001346.1:54851-78386 GCA_013400375.1 Thinocorus orbignyianus | reverse complement strand
GAACTTGCTAATGGTGCATTCAATCCCTCTGTCTATATCATTGATAAAAATGTTGAAGAGTACCTGTCCCAGCACAGACCCTTCAGGGACAACACTTGTGACTGCTCTCCAGCTGGACGTCAGGCCATTGACCACCACCCTCTGGATGCGACCATCCATCCAGTGTTCCTTATCCATGCCTGCTGAGCTGGAGAAGTGTGGTTAGAAGTGAGATGTTCAGCTCTTCAGTGGAAGCCTCCACAAAACCTGAAGCTGCATTGCTCATTTTGGAGGGTAAAGTGCTTGCGTTGGCTGGCTTTGGTTGCTTCTCATGTTTTTTTGTGCCTGGAGGTCTGGAAGTGCTGCTGGAGATTACTGCTTTTGATAGTCAGACACATTAACGTACTGCTACTCTTTTATTTCCAAGTGTCCTTGAAAAATCCTTTTAATAGGGATAGTGAGCTCTTGCCGCATCACTAAACGAAGCGTGAAAGAGTAGGTAGTCAGGGTCTTTCTGACGCTGTGATTGTTCTTTTTTTTTCTTCCTACAGGGCTAGCTGATATACGACAACCAATTTGCAAGGCAAAGAGTTGAATGCTATGGCAAAGAGCTTAGGGGAATGAATGCAAAATGGTGGTCTTCATCTGTTTTTTCAATAAGTGCTCAGATAACTGTATGGCTAAGGCAAAAACCCACTAGTTCAGACTTAATCACCTTACAAGATTAGGAACCGCTGTTAAGAAGTGAAGGCAGTTGCGTGCCATATGCAGGCAACTCTAGCTGGGTGTGATGTCTCTAGGTTCATTAAATGAAAGAAATAGCTTCGCAAGTGGATGTGAGTTGTGCCTATGTTTTAGGAGGTGCTTGAATATGAGCCTCCCTTTTTTTGTGGTTTATTCTTGACCTAAGTATTTGGCTCTTGTGGAGAGAGAAAATACAGTGTGTGGAAAAATGAGTCAGCCTGCTTCCTGTGGGAGGGACTGCCGGAGGTCTGCTGCTTTGAATGCTGCAATAAATTAGCACTGGAGATAACTCAGAGGACAAAGTATGCCTGGAGGACACGCAGAGCTAAGCAGTGGCTCTTGCTCTCTGTATGCAAATCCTGCTTGCAGAAGAAATGTGGGAGATGAGACAGCCTCACACACTGGCTGCCCCTGCTGGTGTCCGTTGCAGGGCTCTGAATGGAGAGCCCTGCGAGTCTTGTTGGCAGAGACTTGGCTCATGGTTGTTGGGAAGGAATAGGGTAATAAAAGTCTAACGCTGACAGGGTCTTCTGGTTCTGTGTAGATGCTGCATATGACCTTGAATGAAACGGTTGTTCCTCTCCACTTTAGTAACGTATTTGTAAATGGAAGCAGAAAGGCTTAGGGCTTAAATAATCATGTCTGATGCTAAAGTAGAGCTGAGAGGAACCACCACATTAATTGCACAGCTTGGGTCTAGTGTGTTGCAAGGGGATGTGGATCCTACAGGTTAAACAAAATCTATTGTCCCTCTACAAGTGTGTGTGAGACTGCAGTTTCTGAAGTTTTGCCTTGGCCTAGCAGAGGGAACTGGTACAGTTTGAAAGCTGGATGGTCTGTGTTTTGCATCAGTAAGTTCAGTCATCTGCTCTCCTAAATAATGTCTAATGCATTTCTAATGCTTAATTTCCATGAATAAGTTATTTTTCCCTGACAAAAGGCATGTTTTATCTTGATGGAGCATTTTGGTAAAGTTACCTTTGACGTAGGTTTTTAATCCAGATTTTGTTTGCACTCATTCTAACTTTTCTACTTGACATAAAGGATGAAAAATATTTCTTTCAGTAAATTTCTAGTGAGCCATAAGTGTGGGTCAGGTGATAGCCTAATCAAATACAAAATGCCTTACTGGTTTGGAAACAGCAGAATTGGAAACAGAAGACTTAACATGGTTGTTAAAACCTTTTGAAAAAAGTAGAAACTTATGATAGAAGAAGGAGAGAGAAATGTAACATACTCTTTTGCTCTGAGAGGCTTTGCTGTCTTCCCCTGGTAGTCAGAAGTCAGGAGAACTGATCTCCATTCTTGAATTTATTTTTTTATGAAATTGTTTCAGTCTAAGACTTTAAACTTGGAGGTGTTCATACTCAAATATCTGCACCTGGAAGCAAGACACAATAATTAAGCTTTGTGCAGACTCGTGCTCTGGCTTTAAGCACTCTATCTTCTTTATTTCAAAGAAAACGAACTGACATCTGTTGGGGATACCTAATATGTGATGGCAGGCTAGCAGCTCTGCTTGCTCTTGAAGACTTCATCTATATACACTGCTAAGATGAGAATATACTCCTTTGATTTGTGTATTACTACTAAATTCTAAAAGCTTTCCAGTGTATGTAGATCTGGTGCTCATACTTGCACTTACAAACATGTCTGAGTGCACAAAAATACTAGTGTCCATTCCCATACATGAGAAATGAGTGGATGTGAAAAAAAGACAAGGAATTAGCTTAAAAGATACCAATCTCTCTCAAGAAGCCTTCGAACAGAAACAAATAAAACATTTTCTAAAATGTGGGTGTATATTTATACTTTATGGTAGATTGACCTGGGAGATGTTTTTATTAGCTTTTAAATCCCTGCCAAGTCTGACTCCCAATAACTGCCATCAGCCTGCTTCTTAAAAACAGTACTGATGTGTTTGCTTGTTTCTTTCACAACTTGATACATTTATTTCAAAACCCAGAGGAAGAGCTATGAAGTTGTGGTTTTTTTGAGTTTGGCTTGACTAAAGCAAGACAGAAGATGTTCTGTGCATAAGGCTTATTTCTCATAGCTTATTTGTCATAGTAGTGGCTGCTTTCTGTAGAAACATAAGGAAACCCAATCCATATAGTGAATATTGGACAGGATGGGAGCTACAGCTTCAAACTATTCCATTAAAGCTCTATCTTCACTAAATGGTTTTGTTCCTAATAGGTATAGTAGAGGCATAAATGAAAGATAAGTGTCATGAAAATGAGCAAGTGCATCACAAAGTTCCGGAAGGAAAACCAAAATCAAACAACTCCACATGGCAGCATGTCATAATTGCAGTCCTTAAATAAAAGGTCCAAATCTACTTTCTCGACGGTCTCCAGGGAGACCTTCTAGCAGCCTTCCAGTATCCGAAGGGAGCCTACAGGAGAGCCAGAGAGGGACTCTTTGACAGGAAGTGTAGTGATAGGACAAGGCGTAATAGTTTTAAATTGGAAGAGGGGAAATTTAGATTAGATCTTAGGAAGAAATTCTTTACCTTGAGGGTGGTGAGGCACTGGAACAGGTTGCCCAGAGAAGCTGTGGCTGCCCCATCCCTGGAGGGGTTCAAGGCCAGGCTGGGTGGGGCTTTGAGCAACCTGGTCTGGTGTGAGGCATACCTGTCTGTGGCAGGGGGGTTGGAATGCAAAGATCTTTAAGGTCCCTTCCAAATCTAATCATTCTATGGTTGTTCTGGAGCTCTTAGGTAATGTTTTACTTACAGAATATTTGTTGGTCAGCTAGTAATTGGTCTGTCATTCTAAATACAACAGAACTCTGCTGGATAGCTGCAGACAAAAAGCTTCTAGAGATACCATTTAACCTAACAATATTTATTCCTGTACTTCAGCAGCCTCCAGCTATTCCTGAATTGTTCTCCCTTGTTGGCAGCATGAAAAGATCTTTTTAGAGCATAAGGTCTTTGGAGCAGACTTCAAGCACAAGGCAGACCTTGCTCTTGTTGATTGCTGACAAAAGATAATTACAATGTGTTAGTAATAACATCTGAGCACTCTGATGTGCTGAAGTTCTATACTTTATACAGTCCCATGTGTAGTTGGTATATGAACACTTGTCTCCTCTCAACCCAGCTTTGCTTTCTTTCCACTAAGTTGTAGTTTATGACTCAGTGCAGCAGATGATCGAACACTGAAGTACTTGTTTACCTTTTTGTGCAGTGCCACAGATGTAAGCACTAAGGGGATTAGGTCTTTTAAGTCGTAGATCCTCAGGGCAGGGACTTGCTGTTCAGAGCAGTCTTTACCTCAATACTGGTATGTAGTGGCAAATATGTAATAGTAACTTCTAGTGTGAGCTGGGGCAGCTAAATTAAGACACAGCAGGTGTATTCAAAGTTGCATGTGTATTCAAAATAGAGGGTAAGTTTTCCAAACAACACCTGTAACTCCGCTTTTGGGAACCTGCTGAGAACTTTTCTAAGTGGCCAGATCTTCTTATGCACATGTTGGCCTGGCAGGTGAAGCACTCCTCTGAAGGGCTTGCATTTTTGTTGCTGTGGCCAGAGTCTCTGAAGGATGGGAGAGTTCAGAAATGAGAACGTGGATCTCTCCTTGGAGCCTTGTCCTCCTACAAGCTAGCTCTTAAAAAGTTCTTACTTGAATTTATCTAAATAGCAGCTTTTGGCAAACTTGCTGGCATTTCAGCGCTTTTAAGTTCTGCAAAAAGCTGTGCTTGGAAATAAAAAAATAAAGCAAGTATATGTGGAGGGTACACTTAGCTGAAAAACAAGGTGGGTGCAGTACATACTGTAGGATGGTGTATAAAATATACTATGCTCTGCCAAATCGTGCAGAGGGGAATCATTATCAGGGACTGGAACAAGCCCCTCTCTGTACAAGTTTCAGGCTTTGGTGCATTTGTGACTATCACTTAAGATACAGCATGGATGGCCCTGTGTGGGCAAAGCCACCTCCATTACAAACCCTTCTTGTATTCAGTTATTTTGCTGATGGAGGAGGGGTGTGGTGCTGTCAGAAGAAAAGACTTGCAATATCCCCACAACTGTGTCAGAGTAACTGCATGTGAACTGGAGTCCACTGAAAGCATTGCAGACAAAGGCTCTGTGCTGGGCTGTGCGCAGCAGATTTGGTGCGCATACGCTATACTTAGACTTGCACCTATAGCCAAGGTTTTGCAAATATAGGTCAGGCGTCATTGAATCAAAAGCCTTTTTTCCCCCTGCAGTCTGAGATGCTGCTTAGAGGGATAAGAATCATTCAAGCTGTATTTGCTTGGCACTGAGGCTGCTGCTTTCTGACAGTTGACCCCATACAGACACAGCAAGCTTGCGGTGAGCCTGGGCTAGTGGGTGAGGCAGGGAGAAGGTGTGAGGCGCACACCGGGACTCTGAGTGATCCGTAGCCTTGGTTTCTGTGCAACCAAGTCATGAGGCTTCCTGTAAACCAACACTGGGGTGTGGAAGCCTGTAAGTGCTGCACGAGATCTTAGATTGGAAAAAAAATGTACTGACAGATGCTGTGTGAATTGGCAGCCTGTCCTGCGTCTGGTGCTGAGAAAAGATGTTTTTTCCCTGGTGGCTCAGGCTTTGCCTGGAAAGAAGTAGCATCCTTGATAAAGCTGTCATGACTAGAACAAGGGAAGCGTTTCTCTCCTTTACCAAAATCCCTCTGTGATTTCTCTTGGAGGGCCTGAGTGTGTAAAGGCCTATGATTGCCTTTGGGAGAAAGGGGAGAGGATGGGGAACATGCTGTTAGTTTTGGCTCTTGTGCTTTTAAGCAAGTGTCACGTACCCTGCGTATGTGCTTTCAGTCCCTAACTGGGTAACAGGTGACCAGCTAAAGTACACCAAATAAAACACAACAAAAATGGTGTGGCAGTGGCTGTTCTTTAGGTTCAAAATCTCCCTGACAAGTTTCTGTGTTGTTGGAACGTCCTTCATTTTGAAAGCTGTGTTTGAGTGTGCTTATACTTTTAACTGTGGCAATTTTCATTTTCCAGTTATGTTCTTTTATTGCTTTATCTTCAGCAGAGAAGACTGTCTTGCAGGAGTGCGTGCAGATTATCCTGCACTTGAGCACAGGCTGATATACTGCTCCAATTTTTCTACTACAGTAGGATCTTCCCATCACTGCCTGTAAATGATTAACTTTCTCTTCCTTTTGCTGCCCCAAAGCAAGAATAATGACTGAAGAGATCATGGTATTCAGCTCCCAGCAGTTTTTGTTCTCCCTGCTGCTACAGTTAAATTTCTTTATGTGCACAAGCCTGTGGTATAGCAATACTAAACCTACGGAGCGCTTGCTGTGTGCAGGAGTGTCTGAAATGGTGTCACTTAAAATTTTTTGCTGGTATGTGAGTTGGTTGGGAAGACTTTTTCCTATCTGTGCTAAAAATGACCTACCTTAGGCCACGGAGCCCTTTCCCCCTTTCCTGTCTCCCATGTGATGAAGTGTGCACTGGAGTTTGCAGGTAGCTGGGGAGCAAACAGACCCACAGAGCCTGTAAAAAAATCATGTTGCATCATTGCTAACCAGTTCGTGCCAAGACTTGGATTCTCGTTTCCTTGTCACTACCTAGCCTACACTTGCTTCCCTATCACCCCTTGGTTTGGCTGTTTTGTGACATATGTCCTGCAACAATCTTGGAGATATTTTTTTCCCTTCATCTCTCTCAGCAGTTGGTTAGTCCAATAGATATCAGCCATGGCACATTGTTGAATTCATATATAGACACAATGCTATGCCAGAGATTTGTTTGCTTATTTACAGAAATACTTTTACTTCTGCTATAGTGTATCTGCTTTTGGTTTAGCTGCTGAAGCTGGTGCTTCTTTTAGCCTCCTTTCCTTGGCTCTGCTCAAAGATTTTTTTGTTTTGGTTTGGTCTTTTGGTGTGTGTGGTTTGGGGGGTTTTGGGGTTTTTTTGTTCTTTTGAAATAGAGTGGGTCTCCCCAAGCTGGGCCATTATAAAGACTCAAATGGACTGGAGAAGCTTAACTGTGCCACTTGTGCACCACAGGCTGTTTGCTATCACTTAGATATTCCAACTCTTAACACTTACATATCATAAGCATTAATTTACTATATAATAACTGCTTTCCTATGTGGGGACATGTCTCATCTTTGTGATGTTAGTATCACGCATGGCAAAACCCTGCTCTGGGTGGCCAGGTAGGCCAAATGGGGTATCAGTGGACAAACAACTTTCCTCACCAGGCCCAAACAAGGTATGGAGCAGAGAAATGCAGCAAGATTGTGGTATTGTGGCTGTACCTCCTTGACTTTATGCTTTAGTCACATCTGAGCAGCAGGGAGGAGTAGGGCATGAAGGTGCAGTCCAGAGCTGCTTGCTCAGAGGCAGAAAGTCGTAGTACAGCTGGTGTCAAACAGAGTATGCACACGGATTTCAAATGATGACCTGAATCTAGGTTAGTTTTCAGAAATTAATAGGTTAAAGAGTAGCATAAATTTGCAAAGCTCTTGCGGAGATTTGGAATTTCCCAGAGTGATCCCCACTGGCACCAAGGGACAAAGGAGATAAAGATATCAGAGCCCAAGTTTTCAGCACAAGCCTTCTCTTAAGTACTGATTCAAAATACAGCTTTACTTGTCAAGATATGAAATGCCAAGTATATTCACATCTCAAACTTGTTTGGTTTGAGGACAAGACACATAGTACCACTTAAAAAGCTCCATATTAATTTTCATCCTTACTCGGGCTTACTGAAAGGTTCCTGAATTTCATATTGTTTATGGCAATGTTTTAACCTTATCAGGAAAGAAGAGTGTTTGGCCAGGTCTCTTCATAGAATAGGAATTTACACGAGGGTTATAAGGCTCATTGGGGCTAATCCCTGCTAGCATTATACATCATCTGACAGTTGCCAAGGAGACAAGGATAATCTCAGTGAGACAAGATATGTGAGAAGGGTATTTATGGACATTTGCCTAACGATGCTTGTGGAATGCACCAAAAAGTGATTATCTGAGTGCCTTTGAAGTGCTGCCTCTTCTGTGGTGAGTATGGGAGACTGTTGGAGCACAAGCAAAAAAAGCTTCCCTGTGATATTAAAGCAGCAGCAGCAGCAGCTTGGCCTTGATGTTTCCAACTTACCCTGCAGTGGCCTCATCCACTGTTGCACAAAGGGGCGGACAAGGCTTTTGTGGTGGTGTGAGGTGGCTGCCCATCTGCCTGCACTCCGCAGCATCAGCAGACTGTGCAAGTAAAAACAAGCCATTTCGGTCTGCAGTGCTGACACAGGCTTGATGAAAACTGTCCACTTCACGTGCTTGAAATACCAGCAGGTGCCTCATGCAAATATTTTGTATGCTAAGTGATGTGAGGGGAGGGAAGAGTGGAGGGAGGTATATGTGTAGAGGCATAGATGTGTGCATTGGCAATGGCTTTCCAGCATAACCAGCTGTTTCCTCCTTTCCTGTCCCCAGGGGGAGCCTAGTTGCACCATGGCCAGCTGACTCTGAGTGCTTACGTTGCATTCCCTGGGCCATGGGAAGGTTTAACATCACAGACTACTTAGTATGTGAGTCTGAACAGGCATTTTGGTCAGATTAGTCCATTTTCCCTGACCTGGGGTGGCTTATCGCTCTGCTTAGGGAGATTAAAAGAAGCAGGAGGGCTAATATCTTCATTTGAACAAGTTCATGCTTGGACAAGCATCTGCATCACCTGTTTCAAATAGAAAACTATTTTCTTGGCAGTGTGCTCCCTGGCCATGAGAAGGGGCAGAAACTGATGGAAGAGGCCCACATCTGGGACCATGAGCACTAAAGCTGTGTGGTCTGAAACTGTCCCACACTGGGCAAATTGTCCCTTTCTGTGTTGATGTGAGGCAGTGACCTGTAATGAAGGGAGAAAGGCTGCCTGTCTCCTTCCTTCTCCCCCAATTTAATTGTCTTAGCCTGGGGTACTGTCTCTTGATGGAGGATTATGAAGAATGGGAAGACAGAAGGAATTTCCCAAGTTTTCAAAGCCTGATGGAAATGACTCTTTCAAAAGGAAGGGGCTGCTGAGAGCCAGCCTGCAGCTGATGGGCTGTGTCTCGTGGTGCCAGAGTTAACCTCAGTAAGCAACTCTGAGCTGCTGGGTTGGATAATGCCTGGAATGGAGGAGGCCTCTTTAAATGAAGTAAATTAACCTGTTAATCCTCTCTAGGTGGGTTTTGAGGAGTTTTAGATTTTACAAATTGGTGACTACAATCTCAGGAGAGGTTTCTGCAGTGGCACAGGGTGTCCCCTTCAGGGGGTTCAGAGTAAAATAGTACTTGGCCTGCCCATTCCAGCTAGTCAAGAAAATTGCTTGAGCAATGTTTCTGCCTTCCTCCACTCCTGCTCTTAAATGGCTCCGTTCTCTATTTGCTTGTTTTGGGGTCTGTTTTCAGCATGGGCTCCATGTGAAGGCAGGGTGCTGCCGGAGGTATCTTGTGGTGCCTAGTTTTACTTGGCTTTAGAAGCACTAGGGATATGTAATTGTATCTGGCACGAAAAAAAAAATACTCTTCCCAAGAGTGTTATCCTTTTCTACCTCTCCCCCTAGGCTGAGCTCATTCCTCCATACTATGAAAACAAGCCAGATGTGCCTGTTGAATAGTGGCTTTTGGGGCTGTCTTGCCTTGACTGAGGGGAATATGGGGTTGCTCAGCAGATCTAGGGGTAGTGGTTTCTTGCAGCAGAGGTTGATAAAGCAGCCCAAGACTGGGAGACCGCTCCTTGTCTGCAGCTCAGCAGGGTAAGGTCCTGTGCCCACAGCACTAGTGCTTCAGGCACAGAAAGGTTTCAGGAAGGAGTAGTAGTATTAATGGAATCGTCAATTTCATAAGCATTTACCTTGAGCTCTTAAAGCTTTGCATATTTATTAGTTAGTCTGGTCCCTTGTGCTAAGGTGGAGAGGGAAATACAGAGTAAGAAGCACAACATTTAGGAAGAATTTGTACACAACGTGAAATACAACATCCAGTGAAGTCTTGGGAAATAAATCTCTCTGGACTAGCGGGGAAATCTACAGAAATAATCTGAGTTAGCAAATCCCTGGGTGACTTCATAGCTGATCAATAGATGTTATTTGGACAAATATTACACTGCTAAATTCTATAATCACTTTTGAACAAACATGGCCATTTCAGGCTTTCTCATTTGGCTTAATCAAGACATAAATCTGCTGGAAAGTGTGACTCCGCCAGTATCTGTGCAGGCTGAAACTGTCCCCTCTTTAGATCTATTTTCACTCCTCAGTTACTTTATGCCCATGCAGAGTGAAAATGCAAGTCTGTTCCAAAGCCTTAGAGATCACTTATCTCTTGTACTTTTTCAGGCCTCCTTCCTTCAATATTCATAAATAGCAGGAAGACTTGACCTGATGTTACTGAAGATCTTGCCTGCATAAAAGATGGGGAAACCTCAAAAGGCCTCTTTCAGACTTAACTTTGCCTAGTTCTTCTCTTACCAAGGCAAAAATTGGCCAGCCCTGCCTGATTGGTGACTACTTGGCCACTTCCCAAAAGCTTCCTTTGATGGAGACCTTGTAGAATCTCTGGGCCATCTGGTCTCCTACTGAGCTAGCCCTACAGCTAGGATGTTTTTCTTCATGTCCAGTCTAATTCTTATCCTGCAACTTATATATGTTGTCCTTTATGTAAGGGACACGTAAAATAAAGCTTAAACTCTATAAAGCTATTGTCTACTAAATTGCATTTAGAAAAAGCAACCCTACTTGGAAAAAAAAAAAAAAGGATTTAAAGACTTTCATTATAAGGTATGCAAACTTTATAACCCAGAATGGCTCTTTACAGATCAAATGCTTTTAATTGGATTTTTTCTTATGTAGATATTTGCAAAGCTTTCAATCATGTTTAGCTCTGGTTCTAGCTAGTGATGCAGTAGCTGGATGCAAACACCTTATGTGTCCTACTTTCTAGAATCTCCTGGAGGAAGTGTTTACAGCAAGTGTGAATAAGCAGAAATATTTTGAAAAAATTTCTTCTGCCCACGTATCCCTACCTCTGAGCCACTGCATAATAAATATAATTCCTATAAACATAAAGACTTGGACCCAAACAGAATAGCCACTTGACATTTTTAGTGCAGTGCAAGAGGGGAGGAAGGGACTCATTCAGATTTTTATCTCCTTGCCCCAGAACAAGTTCACCTTCAGTTTTATGTTGGATTCCTTTCTTCAGATGTTCATGGCTTAGCGGTGCCATTAACGTCGCAAGGCAGAAGCCTTGCAGAAACTCCTGAAATCCATTCCAGAACCACTTGCTAGAGGTGAAAGCTGGGCTGTGAGCTGGGCTTGGCTGAAGTGCAGGGAAAGGCAGCGCATGGTTGACTGTTAGGTGCTTAACACTTAGGGATATTTGTCCTACATGGTGCTCCAGACACTCATTCTGTGCCTATGTGCTCCCTAAGGTGTGCAGGGCAGGACGTCTGGGTTCTGGGGATGTCTCATGAGGCCAGGCTCTG
This sequence comes from Thinocorus orbignyianus, assembly GCA_013400375.1. NCBI lineage: Eukaryota > Metazoa > Chordata > Aves > Ciconiiformes > Thinocoridae > Thinocorus > Thinocorus orbignyianus. The sequence continues at coordinate 67,192 of VXBW01001346.1, read as the reverse complement.
CTGTTCCATCTAGGTACCACAAGCCTCTGAAGATGTGAGATGAGCCACACACAGCACGGAGGTTAAGTGACGCTGGCAGATAATGATTTGTATTGTGCTGTGCTCCCCGAGCTGGACTGACAGGAGGAGATGCATTGTGCCAAGTCCTGGTGGAGTCACTTTTGTATAGGCTGACTGACCTGCTCACAAGGAGCTCTTTTTACTAAGAAAATAAAATGTTTACCTTTCTCCCAACAGGCTTAAAAGCTCATTGTGTGAGATCTCTGGGGTGATCTTTTAGGGGAAAATGTGCTGTGAACAGAGGAGGAAATGGGGGTGGGGGGAGATGCTGGGGACACATCTCTGCTGCCTACCTCAGACGTCACAAGTGCGTCTCCCTGCGTGTCCGCTGACTGTCATGGCATTACAAGCACAGAAATCACAACCGGTTGCCACAGTAACATCACCAGCTGAAAACGTGGTGTGCTGTCACCTAGCAACCAGCAAGGGGTCCCCGGGGATGGTGGAGTACCTGCTCTGCTGCCCTGGGGGGGTTATGAGGGGTCCCAACCAGCCTCTGGGACTATTCTATGCTATCCTTTTTCCCATAAGCAGGGATTTGTGCTAGTTCCACTGCCTTACTAGTAGGGGATTTTTTCTCCTTAATCGTAACTTTTAACCCTTTGCTTAGGGAGGGTTTTGCAATGTGGCTTAGTACCAGTGTGTGCCTCTGTTTTATTCTGTGTACAGTTTTCCGCCCATTCCTTCAGTGCTCACCAGTACTTAAACCAAAGGATACAAGGTTAAAAATCTTGGATGAAATGAGTGGGTGCAGAATCTTTGGGCAAACTTTGTAGAGGTACCTCCCCACTCTCTTTGCCAAAATTACCTCTTTGGCATTTGCTGCATTCGTGTCTGGATGGCACTGCTCCAGTTGGCTGCTGAAGCTCTGGATGCTCTAAAATGGGGTTAATGGGTGCTGCAAGCTTGGCCAGACTCTCAGGAGAGGGTTGAGCCTTTCTTCTTGCCTGTCTCCCTTCCCTCAGATGGATGGTGGGTGAGTGCCACTCAGCAGTGACCTCAAGGTGTTTCTTCATTACCCTCTAGGGCACTGAGTCATTTCATTGAAGGACTTTGCAGGCAAGAACATGCAGCTGCAGTCACGTCCTATATTTACAGCTTTAGCATAGAAAGCCTCAGCACTCAGTCTTGATGTGGCATGAAGTTGAATTATTAACAAGTACTCTCTGCTAGAGGAGAAGTAGCTTGTGAGAAAGAGCCTTTCCTGCACGTTCACTAATGAGTATTCATGGGACGACTGGAGATGTGGTTACATGGTCCTGGGATCTGCTGATGCTCCAGAGGAGCAGGGAGCTGGAGGGTGCTTGATACAATTAATGGGAAATCTGTTGGCTTCAGTGTTTGGCGCTCTCTTGGGCTAGTATCTGCTTTCCTCTTGCCCTACCGTGTGTAAAATAAGTGGGCCTTATGCCTACCCCACAGAGTGAGCAGCCCTATCTAAGCTGCCATGAACTAACTGCAGGTGCTTCAGCCCCTTCAGCAGGAAGGGATGCTGCCTTTTCTCATGCAATTTGCCCCCTCCACTGAATTTAGACTGCTCAGAGGTGATGTGAATCAAGGCTTGCTCTGCAGAACTCCATGTGCTATTGAGTAGTTCAGTACAGAGTTCCTTATAGTAAGCTGCTCCTTACTGGATAAGCCCAGTAAACAATTTAAGCCACAGCAAAAACTAGAAACTTTTAATGAAGAAGAAATCATTGTAGTGACTGATCTGCACCTTGAAACGTGGGGCTAGTCAAAGCAAATCTTCTTGAGCCTAGGTCCGCCCAGGATCTGTTTCTGTTTAAAAATAAAGCCTCTGAAGCAGTACTTAAATTCAGCCTGATTTACTTGCCTCTATGCTAAGCATGGTGTTTCCCAATAGACACTGCTGGGCTATTGGAGACAGTTTAATAAACATGAAGCATAGGGAAGCTTGTGTTGAGACTCCGTACAGATGAAATAAGGAATTAAAGACAAGCTAGCTCATGGTGTATGCAATGGTGACAGATCTCTATCATGGCAAAACCAGTGAATCTTGCCCAGCACACTTGTTCCAGTAACTTTTTTCCCAATGATTAGTCTTGTTTTCTTAAAACCAACGTTATTCCTATGCTGAGGGGCCCAACAAACAGCCACTCAGGAAAAGCTCTTCAGGTCAACAACTGACAACAGGGCCACCTCTCTTGTATGTTGTTGGCTGCAAAGGGATGTATTTCAAGTAAAAATTATTCGGAAAGGCGAACATCATATGGTCAGCTCATTCTTGAGCAAAAACATGTTTCTGAAATCAAAGCCAGGCAGTGCCTGCTAGTTCTTTGAAGCTATGCTGCGTGTTACAATGCAAAGTTAGAAACAAAGCTCTTTCAATTGAAATAATGCTGAAAGGAAGGTTTTGTGGCTAGCAAATACAACCTCCTTTGGAGACTTGTGGGCTGGCTGATCATTTTCTTGCTGCACCAAGAGGGATTGACTCAAACACCTCATTCTTTGTAGCAGTATGCTGGCACTAGATGCTGAGTGAATATAAGAACTTGGTGACTGAGGGCCCCTCAGAGGGATGCCGCGGCAGCCAGGCACTCCTCTCTAAATACAAAGAGCTATTTCAGCAGTGCAAGATGACACTCTTCTTCCTGCCACTGAAAACAGATTTTCATTGCAAAAACTACCTGAGCTTGACATTGTGAAATTACTTCCTTATGCTCTATGTACCATAAAAAAAGCCCAACTGAACCGGCAAGGATGCATCCTCGCCCAAGCTACATGCAGCAAATAGCTACAGGAGCCCAGAGCTTGATAGCAGGAAATGTGTGGGAAAGCCATCTGGTGAAGCCACTTAGAAACAGTGTGAAAGTCTTTTTTCATTCACTTCCTGACAAAGTAGTAATATGCTGCCTCATTATAGAAAAAGGGCTGCTTGTTATTTGCATTAGTAGCTCCTAGAAGCTCAAAGGTGGGGACAGGACTCTTGCTGAGTTAGGTGCTGTGGGCACATGTAAGAGGAGACCTTTTCCTATAACCACTCCCCCCAAATTTTACAACTTAAAAGGACAGAAAGCATAGGTTTTCTTTTTTTTTTCCAAATGGGGAACTGAAACAGATGGGAGAGACTGAAGGAGCTGGAAACAGAACACATAATAGTTCCCAAGCCATGATTTTCTCAGCAAAACCATACTTTGACTTCTATCCGTTATCTTTGAGGGTTTATGGTGAATGGTATGTACCTTGGCATCCTGCTTGCAATGGGCTCTGCAGTTCTCCTAGGTAAAATTGGCATTAACCTTGGTGTGGGTACACTACTGACAGTTACTACATGCTTTGCTCTGCTGAGGCAGGGGAGGGAAATCAAATCAACGTGCATAAGGGATTTTAATCATCACTTAGCAAATAAAAAATAAGGTTATTGTGTAGATCTTAAACTTGATCTTTGGCATCTGAGTCATGTCTTTCACTATGAGCTCCCAGTCCAGCCCACCTGATTTCCCCGTGGTTTAATACTGTCATAAACCCAGGCAATATCTCTGTTCTGCTAAAAGCAGAGAACCACACGAAAGGCTGTATTTCAAGAGGAGTCAAGGTTCCTTATAGCCTACTTACTATTATTAGATATGTAAAGTTATCCTATATTATCATATTGTCTGAAGACCTCAAGTAATTTTATGGACCTTATTTAGCCTCTTGGCAACTCTGAGGCCAAGAGAATTATCCCCATTTTTAGAGACTGGAACAGATACATCCTTGAGTTTTCCTTATCAGTCTTTGCCAGAATTGAGGATGGAATTTTTTTCAGCTGCATGCTTTACTTGCAAGGCAGAGCTTTCCAGGTCCCTTTGCTATCCTCATGTGGGTGTGTGGGACTGCGTGCTTAGATGGTTAGCATTTGTACCAGGTTTAGACGCAAAATGTATGTGCTTCGCTTGGCCTTTCATCTCTGGGGAAGGCAGGTTAAAAAAAAAAAAAGTCCTAAGGCTTAATTAGTTGGTGAAAGAATATCACAGCAGCAGGGAGGAGGTAGAGTAGGATGAAGGAGATGGTGGATGCCGCTATGCTTTGAGGTAAAAGGGGCTGAAGCCCAGGGACCCTGGCAGGAGCAAGAAGGACCATGTGTGCTGGCAATTCACGAGGCTAAGACTGTCATTTGACATGTAGAGCCTAGTGCCAAGGGAATACCTTCCCCGGGAGAGAGATACTCAAGTATGTGAAATTGGGCCACGAGGTGTTAATTGCTAAAAACTGAAGAAATTCAGATTTAAAGAGCTAGTATCGACTAGCATAGAATAACTTATCCCAGAGAGGAACCTTTCTTCCTGTCCTGTGAGTGAAGCCTCTTGCAGGCTATACAGTATAGGATGGGGCAGAGTTGAGGCTCTGAGTAAGGCTTTCATTCCCAAACCTGGACAGCTAATAACCCTCTCCTCCCAAACAACTCTCTGTGACACAAAATGCAGGTGCAAAATGCAGATCCAAGAACACAAGGAGGATACCTACAACACCTCAAAGTTCACAGAAGCTGTAACAGCACTTCTTTATAGGGATTTCCTCTCCCAGTGCTCAGCTCATGATCACTAGCAAGAATCCAGCCAGCCTATGGCAATACAACTGTAGGCAAGCACATCCATGCAGCTGTATTTGTCCTTTTTATTTACTTAAAGCCTAAGTAGTAACAGGAGCCAAAACTATGTGGGTGCACTGTTTAAGCACTAGCAGTGCCTTGAGGATTACATGCATAACCTCTTCAGAATAAGAGACCAGACAAATAAGACTGCAATTGCACTGTGGAGCAGCAAATGTGGAATATAAGCACCCAGTAATCAGTGCTAATATAATGCTGAGATTTTAAGAAGCCTCAGCCAAAGCCCTGGGTGAATGACAACAGACCATTCCCAAATATGTTTCAATTTGCCCAGATTCTCATGACTCTAGGAAGATTGTTTACACCCTTGCTATATCCTTTGCTGTATTCGAGTTAGTAGCAAGTTTTGGCGAGGTGACAAACTTAATGAGCACTGAATTGTGTCTCAGCAAGCGTAAGCTGTCTCTATCAGTTTGCCTCATCTGTGTTGGAGAACAACAGTCTTCTTTTCCAAGCTGGGAGCAGGGCTGGGCTGGAGCAGTGAGGGTACCACCAAAGCTCAACTTTTTCTCAGGATGTGGCAGTTCCAAAGTGGGTGGATGAAGACGACTTCTGGCAGTAGCGGGGAGTTAAGGAGCACTGCCTGCTGGTATACCTAACTTGGTGGTTTCTTTGCACAAGGATTAGCTGAGCAGCTCTCTGAGCATCTGGGCTATGAGAAGCTCCTGCAGCACAAGAGTCACATGAGGATAATCCCATGTGGTTTAAAGCCTGAAGCAAGCTGTCTCGTTTTCCCCTCCTATCTTCTAGACTGGTCTTTTAGTTCATGCTTTACACTGAGACCATAACAAATCTTAGATTTCCCAGCCAGTGATGGAAATCATGCATACACAGAAAATCAGTGAGGGTCACTAAGTCTGACAGGAGCCAAGTTCTTAGCCCTGGATAAGAAACCTGACTTAACACAGGAGCTCTGCAAGGGTTTGGATGGAATCTTTCATCCATGTGGAATATGCTCTGTGTAGAGAAGTGAAAGATCTTCACTAGCTCGTCTGCTACACTTGGGAGATACTGTTTTAAAAATGCATATAAACTTTGTGTTTCTGAGTTGGGTTTGGTTTTTTGTTTCATTTTGTTTGTTTAATTTTGGTTTGTTGTTTTTTTAAGGCAGTTAAAAAAACAAATTTGTGGCCTAAGTGGCTTTTTCAGTACTTGACAAGAAAATCTATAGCAGAATGAGGAATGATTTCCTCAAGTGCCAGTACAGATTGTTATACCCAAGACCTGCTCTTCTCACCCCCAGAGGCACAGGAAAACTGCATACCCAGACAGAGTGAAGAGACCTGTACACAGGGAGCTTTCTGGTCCTAGTGTTGTGACTGAGGTTTTGACCTTCACTTAGGCAATCCCTGTGTCAGCCCCAGAGACTCATCTCTGACAGACTCTAGTCTGAAATGTGTTCTTAGAACATTAAATGGGCCTCTTCAGCGTGAGTCTCTGGCGTGTGTTTTTGTTCTATGCTATTCTGGGGATAAGCAACTGGTGAGAAGAAAATGCTTTCATCAGCTGGAATAACTGTGCTCTCAAGCATTAAAAATATGTTTTTTACTAACCGTCCAGTGGGGAGAAAAAACCCAAGGTTCTTAATTCTAGAAGACAGGTTAACTTCTAGGGGAGGAGGCAGAAAATGTTAAGTCTTTTGCTGTCAGAAAGTAACCCATGGTGGAAGCATTCAGTCAATTAGGCTGATTTGTAGCAGCCTCACTTTAAATCCTCTTTCATTCAGAGGCATTTCTTTGCTGAAACACACGAGGATTTTCAATAGGTTCTCACATGTCTAACTACGGCAAAGTTATCTGCAGGGACGTACCACCTTAGAATGAGGCAGCATGTTCAATTCTATGACACTGTAGCCAATGCATGTTAAAAAAGGGAGGCCAGCAAAAAGCCCTTCACCTCACTGTCACACATTAGCCTTTTTCTTTTGTGCTACATTTGTTCAGCCTATTTGTAAATTAGAAACAGATTTTCTAAATCAGTTCTGGATACAAAAACAGTTGAGAGAGACATCCATGCAGTAAATTACCAGTCAGTCCAGAAACATAACTCTTTTGCCAATGAAATGCAGCACTCCTTAAAGGTGTAAAATTCAGTTTAAAGGCAGCATGTTTTATAGGGACACCCATTTCATCTGACCATATATAGAACCATTATTTTTTTTCTTTCCTTAGTGGAAGCTTTCCCCTTTATTTGCCTGAAAGGTGGTTTTTAGCAGAGCTGTGAGCCTTTCCAATGAGCAAGGTGGCTGGGTGCCTGCCCTCACCACGCTGTGGTGACTCACCCTGCTGAGCTGGTCCAGGAGTCTTTGGTTCTGTTCAGAGAGTTCCTGGACTGCCCGTGTCTTCTCACGGTCAGCTTCACGCAGGTGAACCTGCTGCCTCTCCAGCTCGTCCTGCAGCTGCTTCACGTCGCTTTCCAGTTCAGATACCCTTCCTTCCCATTCTCCTTCTTTGTTCTCAAATCGCCTCCTTAGTTCGTGTTTTTCTTGTTCTAGGTGCTAGATAACAGGGGGAAGAAGAGGTTAGGAAGGCACGAAAAAAATGAATACTGCCACCTTTTCCTCTCTATGCTTAGGGCTGAAACCTTTTATGCAGGAAAGAGAGTGGTACTAGAGCACGACAATGCCATGAAGGTGGCAATCCCAGGTCAGGGCAGGTCACTGGCACTAAACTTGCTTTCCACTTCCAGCAATTAGCCTGTCCTTGTCCTTTGGAGATCAGCACATTGAATTTTTACTGAAACAACTGCCAAAAGAGTAAAGCAGGCTGCATGTCAATAGGCAGAATATATAGGTCAGGCAGGCCGATTGATTTGGCAGAGCCTCACTTAACTCCAAAGCAGCATTTCAGTAGGCAGTGGCCGAATTCTTTTAAAACTTGCCTTTATCATCAAAACTACACAAACTGTATCCTTACTGCTGATGAGGAATCTAGATGAGGCATCTTTCTTGTCATATGGGTTTTATGAACAACAGTTGAATCATCTATCATTTGCTCCTTATCAGTTGTCTGGTAGTTTGATAGTGCACAGTAACTCCATTGTTTGATGCAATCTGCTCTGGAATGAGGTAGCCTCTATAGACATTATGTACATGCATGTTCTGGGTTGCAGGTTTTTGAGAAACTTCTTTCAGTTCTGGAGACACTGCTCTGCTCAGGATTGGCCAGAAAATGAGTGACAGCATGAATCTGGTGGAACTTCTGCATGTTTTACAGGCTCAGTTAAATGAGGGCTTGACTGAAACAGAGCTGCAAATCAGGTCAAAACAGATTTAAGTTGTGCCCATTTGAAAGAATCTCTGAGCTTGAATTTCCCCTGGTGACTGAAGCCATGTGCAGACTTCCAGAGCAGTCACAGATTAGGGACATGGGCACAGAATCATAGAATGGTTAGAGCTGGAAGGAACCTTAAAGATTACCTAGTTCCACCTCCCAGCCCTGGGCAGGGACACTTTGCACCAGACCAGGTTGCTCAAAGCCCCATCCAGCCTTGTCTTGAACCTCTCCAGGGATGAGGCATCCACAGCTTCCCTAGGCAACCTGGGCCAGGGCTTTACCACCCTCACAGTAATGAATTTATTCTTAATATCTTATCTAAATCTCCCCTCTTTCAGTTTAAAACTCTTATCCCTCGTCCTGTTGCTACACTCCCTGGTCAAGAGTCCCTCCCCAGCCTTCATCTAGGCCCTCTTTTAGGTACTATAAGGTTTCCCTGGAGCCTTCTCCAGATGTCCCAAGATTAGCAGGGAAACCTGAAGAACACAAGCCCTCTCCTTGTTGGTCTTCTGTCCCCCAGAATAATCCACTGCTACTCTTTCCTGCATACACCAGCCCTTTAGGAACATGTCTTAGCAAAGAACAGAAACCCACAGGGCCCAGCACTGGCAGTGCTTGCCCATTTTTCCAGGGTATCATCCCCCAGTGAGCAATCCTCATGGCACTTATGATAGGAGAGGGAAATAAACCTGCTAGGAGGAAAGGAAAATTGCACTGCATTTATGTGAAGCAGCTTTTTATTGCCTGTTGGAAACACAGGCTGTGAGGTGGCTGTTTCCCCTGGGTGCCTACTGCTGATGACACACAGCCTCCCTTACAGAATCTCTGCCACCTTCCTGAGCAGGTCTGAATGTCAAAGCTTCTCCACTCCTCCAGCAGCCCTCCGGCCTGCGTTATCACTAATATTCCACCTCTTGCCCTGCAGAAGATCCCATGTTTTCTCTTTCTTGATCTTATCTCCAAATTCCTTCTTATGCTCCTTCCAGTGCAGTGTAGCAGCACCCTGCTTGTGGTTCTCCAAATCATTCTGCAAATTCAGACTTTCTGGAAAACCCTCAAATGTGAAGGAAGGCTGTTTAAAACCACTAGCCCAAAGCAAGAGTATTTCCCTGTGTTTCAGACACTAAAAGAGTGAGCATCCCTTGCATATGAGAGAAAGAAGCAGTATTATAATTATTTCTAATGCAATAGGTGGGCATGAAATCCCAGCACCAGGCCCATGACAACCATTGCAAAGAAATCTTGTTTGTAGGCTAAGTGTGGCTGGACCAGACACAATTTCACTTTTGCAGCACACTGAAAATGCTGTCGTTTATCGTTCTGCCTCCTTCACTGCTAGGCAACATTCAGAAAGATCCAGGGCCTTCTCTAAATGGAAGATGAAACTTCAGCCTGCTAAGGAGCAGTACTGCAGCCGAAGTTCCCCAGACATACTCAAATGTGATTTAGAAGCCACAGATAAGCCTTGTCAATCATTTAAAATTCACTTTAGTCTTTTACTGCAAAAGAAAATCCACACTACATATACCTCCAACAAATGGTCATCACAAAGGGGCAGAAGAAGAATATAAAGTTTATTCTCCTGTGGTGGAAAAACAAGAACAGTGCAGTGGGGCACAGAGAGGCTGTTGCAAAGACGGGGTGATAAACCAGATGGAATTTGCTCGCCAATTCCTCCTGCCTTTTCCTCTCCCACCAGCCATCTCCCCTCGCCTTCCCTCACTCTAGCACCTGCACAACTGCAGATAGGGTTTTTTTTGCATGTAGTGATGACAGGGCAAACTGCTGTCCTCAGTAGGGGAGCTTCTTGATTTCCAAGTGTCTCTCCATCCACTAGCTGCTCACTGATTTTTACCCAGAACTACTTTCCAGGAGACATTTTTTTTCCAAAAGCAGCTTCTCTTGAAGTGAACTGAGTTGGGCTGATCCTCATTTAAAGAGATAACAGCAAGGGGGAGTTTCCCAGCTGACAAAAGGGGGTCTTGGATAGGTCAAGCTTCTCTGTGGCAGAGGAACAGATGTATTAGCTGTTTTAATCCTTTACTCAGGTTTAAACTGGCTAGGGTCACAAATCAAAATTCCTTGAAAGACTTCAATATGGAGATTAGAAATTAATTTGAATTTAGGCTGTGAAGTGAAAGAATTTCCAGAGTAGGTGTTTGGTAGGACTACTGCACTTCAGTAATGAACCCACAAAACCAGAATATAGAGGCAAAGCACCAGAGCACCAGGCCAGCATATTGGCTGTTGGGAATAGAGAGACTTCATTGAGTTGAGTTCTGGTAACCAACTTTGAAGTGTTAACTGGGAGAAAATCTCTCCTCCTAAATGCTACTTAAATATGACTGTCAGGCGCAATCATCACTAAGGATCTCATCTGAGACTTTGCTTCTGGTCACCACCAGAAAATTCTCAGCGAAGGGAAGGAGGTAGCAGATGTGGGTCCTTCTTCCCTGTTCCTCTGAAACTGAAAAGCTTAATTGTGAAATTTTGTTCACTTCAGTGGCAACAGGAGGCCAACATTTAATCTGCAGAGGCTAGGATTACCAGGCTTATGTTGTAGAATATTAATGTTCAAGTTTGATTTTGTGTGTGTGTGAAGCAGCACTGTCTTAGATCTGCCAAACCCAGCGGAAAAAAATTTTACCCTGAAATAGATAACGCTAAATCCTATCAGATGGGTAGTCTGAGTCTGCTGTTCAACTGCAAAATTAGTGCAATAGTAGTGGGATGAAAACATGTAAACAATTGGCTGTTTATCATCCCCTCTCTCACCTTATGAATGGGCCCACAAGAGCAGAGATAAACAATTGGGGGATGTTATTTAAAGTATTACAAAGTCATAGTCCCCCCACCTCCTTTTCATCTTTTCATTTTGCAAACAGTAAGTGGTATTTGAGATTCACAAACTCCCTAAAAGGCAGCTCAGCAAGTACCCAAACTTGAGCGTTTTTCCTTTAACAGGAGAAAAGGTTCTACTCCAACTCATCGGGAAAACCACGTCAGCACAACGCCACATACATCTGTTCTTGCTTAAAGATCAACCTGAAAACATTCACTCTGGCAAATTTTAATATTCTAGGAAATTCTAATCTGATAAATAATGCCACTAAACAACAATTTGAGCAAATATCACCTTCATTATTGTTTCTATTAGAACAGTAAACACAGAGAGGTTTCCCTGCAAAGAGGAAGGGATCAGCCAGGGTAAGATGCTAAGTTTAATAACAGAGAGTAATTTTCTCATGAGAGCAAAGGCCATAAAGTAATTTCAGTAATTGTCTTGAACTTGAGAGGTGTAATTCTGTGAGGATGGAACACAGGAATACGTAGGACTCTACAAAAAACTGGTCTAGGGCTGTGGCTTGAAACTTGAATGTTAAAACAGCACTGTTCAAACTGTCTCCGGAAAGGTACGAGAAGCTCTTTCTTAGCCTTCTAAGCAGTATTACTTGCTGGGAGAATTAAAATTTGAAACCTATCTCTCAGAAAAAGAGTGGGGGTAATAGTGGATACCTACAGAGCCAAAAAGAAGAAGAAGAAAAAAAAAAGCTGCCTGTACAAGTCTTTTTCTTTGTAATAGCTCTATTTCATCCTTAAAAAATCAATAAATAGCTCAAACCACTCAGTTCCTGGCAAACAGCTCTCTCTGGATACCTGTAGGTATTTTTCAGAGCAAGCAGCTAACAGGGAGGTGTCATCAGGGCTGATCTCCGGCCATGCCTAATGCCTCAGCTGCAACAGCTTAAGCATAAGGGTTACATATGCTCTGTAGCTCAGTACCTGCTGCGTAAATTTAACTTCCGAGGCATTTCCATGACTCGATGAGTCGAGCACAGCGCACATCTCCCTGCCCAGGTGGTACCTGGGTCCTGGGGCAAAACCAGCACCCACAGGAACCTCTCCGAGCAAGGTGCTGCAGCCCATCCCCAGGCCGATCTGCCCGCTGGAAGCCAGGGAGGGGGAGGAACAGCAGATTTGCCTCCCCCAGGCCTATGAGGGTTTTCTTAGACCCTTTCTTCCCCTATCACGGCCACAGGGAGTTCTGTGGGCTGCCCGGCAGGGCCCGTACCTCCCTGTCGCACCCGGGGTTTGTCGGGGCAGGGGACGGCTTTCCGCGGGGAGAGACAGCGGGGCTCCCGCGGGCCCGGCCATGGAGCGGAGGCCCTTGCGGAGCGCCGCGGGCCGGGGAAGGGAGAGAGGAGGGCGGCGGGGCCTCACCTCCAGCTTGTCGGTCAGCTCCTTGTGCATCCTCTCGTACTGGCGGCTCATGTCCTGGTTGCGCTCAAGCAGCGCTTTGCCCAGCCGCGCCGCCAGCACCAGGTCCTTCTCCTTCTGCCGGATCAGCGAGAGGAGCTCGGGGTCGCGGGCGGCGGCGGCGGGCGGCGGCTCCG
>VXBW01001346.1:0-54809 GCA_013400375.1 Thinocorus orbignyianus | reverse complement strand
TGTGTGTGCGTGTGCGTGTGTGTATGCCTGTGGGTGCGTGTGCGGGTGTGTATGCGTGTGTGTGCGGGTGTGTGTGCGTGTGCTTATGTGTGTGTGCATGTGTGCGTGCGTGTGTGCGTGTTTGTGCTTCTCCACACCCTGCTGGAGCCACCTGCCACCATCAGGTCTCGCTGTTCCTGCTGCAGGCCCGGGCCAGAAATGCCCCCAGAACAGCAGTGTCCAAAAAAGCCCCCGAAGGGAGCGTGGCATCCCCGGAGGGGCACAGCACTGCTCAGCGTCTGCTCCTCCAGATCCCTCCTGGGGCTCTTTTGGTTACGAGAGCAGCTCTCGGGATCTTTCTACTCAGTAGTTCACCCCTGGAGAGCTGACTACAGCTTCCAACAACCACCGGGGTTGCTTTCAATTCAGATTGTTTAGGATGTTCCCGGTTAAAATTTTTCTTAAAAGCATCCTCAGTGAACATTGGGAGTTGTAGTCAATTCTGCTCATAGCATTTTTCTGTCAGGGCGGAGACTCCCGGGGGCAGGAGCAGTTGGTTTTTCAGTTTTGGTCTTGTATTTCCCCTTAGATGCCAGCAGCACTTTCCTTCTTGCCACACAAGGGAGGCTGAACCAGAGTAAGGTGCAGAAAAACTGTGTATTGTCACATTTCCTCCATTTCTGATTATGCTTTCATTTCAAGCCTGGCTTTAATAGTGATTGAGCAAAAGTGTTTTGAAGGAAACCTGTGCTTTTTACTCCCAAGATTCTGAAGAAAAAAAAAGAAAAGAAAAAAAAAGAGAAAAAAAAAAGATTAATGTTAGGGCTTTTCTCTTCAAACCCTGCTTTTGCGAGGCTTGCTTTCCTTTCTCCTACAGCAGATTCAGTTAGACCATGTTCATCTGTGTGCAACTGCCCCAACACATCAGGCCAAGGATGGTTTTGGCTGGGACAGTTGATGGGTGATGCAGTTTTCTAGCAGGGTTTGCTCCTGCCTCGCGTCAGACCCAGTGCCCTGGAGAGCTGATGATTATTCATAACAGTTAAAGCATGAATTGTGGAAATGCAAACTTCCCTCTGGCCATCTGTCACTGGGACTTAGCCTTTTGTGGGTCATACGCCCCAACAGCCCAGCCAGCAGGACTGGTCAGTACTTGGCCCTTTTCCTGGCAGCGTCAGTTAATGTTAGTTGTGCTTTTTCTAATGTGAGCATCTGCTCTCCAAAGACCAGGCAGAGACCTGATACTTCTTTCCATGATGCCTGCCAGCACCCATCCCACAGCCACAACTGTTGGCTGTTACGACTGTGATTACTTTTGCACGGATGACCCTGAGGTGATGCCTTCTTTATTGCACAGCAATTCCCCATGGCACTGATTCTGCTAGGCCTTTTGTCCTTGCAATCAACTGATGCTTACATTGCTGGCAAGTGGGACTTGCCATAAGGCGAGATGATTTGAACAGTATTGGCCCTTTTAAAAGAATCCCCCTGCCCTGACGCAGGAACCATGCTTTCACAGGTTTGACCATCACTGTTTAAACAGAAGAGGAAGTCTAATATTTAAATTGATTGTGAGCACCTTCTGCTGGAAGCGTCTACTACAGCAAACCAAGCCTTCTGGTGTGATTAATGGAATCCATTGTGGCATTAATTTTCATCTCTAATGCTTCCTTCAGTGTATAAAACAAAAAGAGATTATACTGAGATGGCTTTAATCCTCCAAACAAAGCCTGAAACAAAACCCATAGCTGCAGCTGTTAGGCTAGGGAGGGCAGAAAAGCTGTTGCCTGGGTGGAGAGAAAAAGTACATCTAAATCAGTGCTATGTATTGTAGATATGGCACCAACTCAGGCATCTACACAAGCTTAATGCTCATTTGGGGCCTATTGACTGCAAAACATAACTGGTTATCCAGAGTAACCTTGGATTAAAGCTTGTTCACAGCGTGACCTGTTCCTAACTTCCACTTCAAAACCCAAATCTGTCATCCTGTGAATTCAATAACTGATTTGACTTTTTAGAAATACATTAGGGCACTGTTTTTAAAAACTCCTTTGTGTGTTATTTTACTAGTGTTTTATCTTGTATGTGTCATCCCAATCAAATATCCCCAAAAATCTGTTAAGAATAGAGCAGTACAGCTTGTTTAGAGTTATATAAGTGGCTTTATCCATTAGAATCCTCAAACACAATTTCAGTTGAGAGCTGGGATGGTTTCTGTCCACAGGTGGACACTCAACTCCCCTTTCTGCACTTCTTCCACTAGTTAGGCTTGGTTATGTCCTTTGCAGAACCTCAGTCTAGAAAAAAGAAGAATGAGTTAAGGGAAATGAGTCAAAACCAAGATTTTTGCTTTGGTTTTGTTTGTTTTTTTTAATGCACTGCTCAAGCCTGATGGGAGATTTCAGTATTCGGGTGCTAAGAACTGCAAATAGTGGGTAGTTTTTTGTGGAGATTTAGACCAAACATTTCAGGAGCTGATGCTCTCGTAGTGCAGAAGGTTCCTGCGTGTACAGTGCAAATTATCTTTCAGTATGGAAATCACCCCAGGGATGACCCTTTCTGAAAGTGCAAAAAGCCCAGACTGATTCAAGCACACAGAGAACTGAGAGCAAGTGACTGGTGAAAGTGATGTCATCACATAACAAAAACGTCACCTTATCCAGAATGTGTGAAGGCCTTCTCTGTGGTATTAGGAAACTAGGCATTGGTATAAGAGAGTGCCTGTAAGATTGCCTGTAAGAGAAGCAATAATTATTTTCTTCCCCAGGTGAGAAGCTTACAGGGCTGTACAAGAAAAGCAAGTAGCAGAAAGTTCTATTCTGTGTGAGGAAAAAGGACAGCACCAGCTTAGTTGCTAAGTAATTTCCCCTCCTTGCTTTTCCTCATCCCACAATTACCAGTTCAGTAAATAAGCCATGGAGATGGTTGGAGAACTTCACTCAAGGAGCCGTTCAGGGCAATCTTGCCAGTACAATTCACTGCTAAACAGGTTCCTAAAGGAGCAAGATACTGAAACAGAGAAATCCAGCTTAAGCTACGGATATGTCTATGTGTATTGTCCCCCCCAGAGGGTCAAGGAGACGAACTCTAAGCGTTGCAGGCTCTTCAAGCCCAATGTCAAGTACATAATTAATACTGATGCTTTGAAAATAGTATTTTGCCTTCCAGGGATTTCACCAGGCGGTCTCTTCACAAAGGAAGTGTGGCAGAGGGTCTGGACCTTTGGTGGTTATGGAAAGACATACTAGAGCATGTAGGACTGTATGAGTTAAGCAGGACAAAGCATTTTTCACGCATCAGAAAAGCCACAAATCCAATAAATATCCGAGTGCTGCAATCAATAATTTCACCTCAGCTGTGAGGGCAGCACTCAGAAAACAAGCACTGTAAGGGATCATCCTTTTTTATTTAGAGTAAGGGGAGAAAAAGACACGTTGCCGAAAAGCCACAGCCAGACCCGTAAAAGTAGATTATTGTTCTGTGCTTTTAAAACTGCCTGGTGAGAGAGGAATCCCCATCGGCATCCTTAATCTTCCTGTCAGTGGGCTGACAGTCTTCCAGGAGAGGTGGCACAAGCTATCAGGTTTCTTTTGCCACGCTCTCTCTCTCTTATCTTTTTGAATGATTAATTGCTTTATTTTTCTCTTTGCTTCATTGTGCTTTATTTCTGACAAATGTTGTAGTTATTCTGATTGTTTGTGTACCTCCGTGCTGAGGTGTTTCAGTGCAGCACAGCTGCTGCAAGACGGGTAGCAAGAGGTGCAGGCAACCTAGGAGAGTTTGCTCAGAGTTCTCAGTTACCCAAATGAATAATTAAAGAAAATACGTCCCTTGCTTTTGAAGCAGGCCAGAACCGCAAAGCCAGAGATAAGACTTGTCTGACCTTTTTTTCTGCTTCTGTAATGCCCAGAGCTCTCCGGTAAGTGTGTGCCCAGGTTTTCCCTAGTGCTGAGCAAAAGAAATACAAGATGGGAAAGTGTATTTGCAGAGGTTGTTGAGGGAGAAGGGAACAGAAATTTCTGGTTAAACAGAAGGGAAAAGAAAGCACTCACAAGTGTTAGCCAAGCAACATGTAGTAAAATAAAGGACCATCCTTATTCTTCCCAAGGCTTATGATCCTCACAGAGTTCCCAGTAAGTTTTTTGTTTCCCAGAGTTAGCAATATTATGCCAGAGCAGAAAAAGCACTCATCCACCAAGGTGACTCATAACATCAAAGTCAGGGGAAAAATCACTTAACTGTTAAGGGTATAAAACATGTCCTGGGTGACTCAGGACTGCCCAAGGACAGAGCTAACACTATACTATGCTCACCCTACTGCCTGCATGCTGGGAGCGAAGGGAGAAAAATAAGGTAGGAGTTTTGACTTCGTGTATGGCACATATGGGCATTGTGCTGAGAAATCTATAAGTTAGAGACATAAATACTTTGTACTACAGTTTTTAGTTACTTTGAGGTGTGAAGTTTGGAAGCATGCCATAATGGTCTTTCTAGAACAAAGTTGACAGTGCTGGGAGCCAGCAGAGCTGCTCTGGAGCTCGTGGAAATGCATGGCCAGTATTTCAGGCCAGCTTGATTTATTTGGGGTTCCACACTGCCAGTTTGACTATTTTCACCCCTGGCCCTCACTAGCCATATGACCTACCAACTACTTTGCACTTTGGACTCCTTGACTTACCATGTTCCAGGCAGACTCCAGACACAGACAGGGTCCAAGCTGGCTCCCTCTTAGTGGGACAATCTTCCAAGACTTATCCCAAGATGGCTATCTTCACATACTTTTGCACAAGCTGCAGAGATTGCCATCATGTGCCTTCAGCATTGTGTCACAGACATATGCTGCTCAGAGCGGCTGCAGCACCACTTCTCAGTGCTTCAAGCTTTCCCGGCTGGAGAAGCTTTAAAGAAACAAAAAATGTCCTGGGGACATGGTGTCCCCAGGATCCCCAGGACTCACCAGGGTCCAGAGCAGACCTGGGATGGGGCACTGCACACCCACTTGAGAGGTGTCAGGTCTGAGCACTTCCACGCAAACTTGGCCATGGGCTTGCTACTTCTGCAGTCCACAGGAGTAAAGATGTAATGGCTCCATGGGTAGATTTAGATCTACATCTAGACTAAGGCTGGGTTTTTTTAATGAAGTAGGTGTTTTCAGCAGTGGGTGGGAGTTACTCCCTTTTGAGTCTTACAATGTTTGACAAGTCTTTGTGGAACAAACACTCCTATTAAGAAAGAAAAAGTAGCCTGTGCCTTTCCTCATATGAAAACACAAACTGAGTGAGATGTTTCTGCTTGTATTTCTTTACAGCAGACCATTAGGCCCTAAAATTACCCGTCGTCATGTTGGCCCTGGAGATCAGCAACCATCAAGTGATTAGACATGACTTTGTGCTTTGTTGTGGGGAAAAACACTTGTTCGCTATCATCTTGCTCTGCTTCTTATGGATATGCTGTGATTTATGATGACTATGGAATGATGGTCTTTGATCTAGCATTATTGGATTGTAATTGTTCATGTTGACATGAAGCAATCTTGGTTTCAATGCAGCCTGCTTCACTCACTGTGGTGGTCAATTATTTCATGACAATGGCAACTCTCCCAGGTATTTTTGCTTCTTGGAGCAATTATGTTGTTATGGAAACTGATATTCTAGAAATTATCTGAAGAGAGGCCTGATTTGCTTCTTGGAAACAAGAAGTTTGAAAGTAAAAAGTAAAGGATATGTGTCTTTTAATTGGCTGTATATTTATTTGTGTAATTACTAATCGTTAGGGCCTACTAACTATTTGGTGGAAATGCCAGCACCTTTATGTCCGTGCAGGATCTGGTCAGTTGTCCCTCATTAGAGAATGTGTGACCAGTGGATATGCACAACTGAAGCTTGTTCCTACCCATGTTTAGGTGACCCCTGTGCTAACCTTGCTGGATTTGGAGAACATTTCTCTGTTCCATCTGCAGGACTCCAAAAACCTTGCCTTGGCTGTGCTGTGGTCAATGCTTCATGTGGCTGCAGCCGGAAGGATGTGTCCTTTTTGCCTTTGAGACTGAGATTTATGGGGGACTGGACACTGCAAGAGATTGATAATCTGATACAAGAACCTCTTGCTCCTGTTCAATCATTTAAACATTTCATAGAGGCTGTGTGTGCAACAGACTTTCCTTCACATCTACTCCTAGTTTCTTGCCTTAAGATAAAGGAATGGGCAGCCTTGAGGGGGTTTTGGTTTGGGGTATTTTGTCTGAACAAAACCTACCCTTTCAACTCATGCAAAGGGATCCCCTTATTTACTAACCCCAAGCAATGGGAAAAAAAAAACATCACAGACCCTGAATTGTCACATCATTAGGAGCCAGACAATCCTGCTTGGGTAGAGGCATCCTGGCTCTGTGCAGCACAGAAGCTTTCAGAAAGAGTTTTTGCAGCATCCATTACCTGTGAGAGGAGCAAGCCTTTCATCCTCAGAGCTGTTTCTTCAACACTTTTCAAGAGCATGAACTACGATAGACGTGTAGGTGGAAAACCATTGAACAGAGGTAATTAAGTTGCTTCTGGTTAGCTGAAGCTCATCCTGCATGGTTGAGGGACCCTGCATTAGCATGAGTTAGTCATGCTGTTCCCTAGCACCCTTCTCCTTTTTCATGCTTTCCAACTGTGGTTTCTTTACATTTGTTTCTTTTAACTAGTTTGGTTACTAAAAAGAGCATTGTTACCTTTTTCCTGTTCACCTTAAGCCTGAAGTTAAATGCCTGATCTTTTTGGCATCCAGATACAGAGTCCAGGAAGGGGGCAGGAAGGGTGAGATGTCTCTCAGTGTGCATTCTGGTAACAGGATCGTACTTGGAAACATTATTTTTTTTTCACCTTACCCATATCAGTTCAAGCTGGAAAAGCCAGGTATTGCTTCCTAATATTGACTAAACTAAATTGCTTTTAGGCATTTACTAAATACTAGCTCATGAGAAACAGGGTACTCTGGGTTGAAACAAGTGTTCACAAAGAAAATTAAAAAACTAAAAAAAGGAATGCAGGAAGCAACAAAACTTCTTAATATTAAAGTCTGAAAAGTCCAAGCCCCTGCTATTCAAAATTCCCATTCTTTCTGAAGTAGCTTTCAGAAACTGAAGTGGTGTGTGTGAGTATGGCAGGACAGGTGCTGAAGAGGGACATCAGCTTCCTCGGACCCCAGGGAAAGTGGCTTTGCAGCGTGGTACAGAGCAGGAACCTGTCCTCCTCTTGGCTCTGGATGGCACCTGGAAATCTGTCCTCGGCTGGCCTGGCCATGGGGAACACTGCAAGTACTAGAAGAGCTTCCAGATGTTTATTTGTTTCCCTGTCTGAGTAACGGGGTTTAACCTGAGAGCTGTAGTCAGCCTTGCTATGAAAATACCCAGGTCTTAATCTCTCCAGAAAAATTTAACTCATGTGTCTTCTCATTCTAATTGCTGATTTCTACATCCCCTTCTGTTTGTTAGCACTTTTCTGCTTCACAGAATGGAGAGTTGTCAGACTGGTGTATCATCTCTCTGGGGCCTGCTGCCCTCATAACAGGTAGCACATTTAAATTCAAAATAGCAGACTTTGTAAGAGTGCAGGTCACCTTTGCCTGGCAGTAAGAGAGATTTGTTATTTTTACAAATGTGGTTGCGTATTGCTGTATGAGAACAATTCACAATGAAATAAAACTTGTGAGTAATTTCTACCTTAAGCTCATATTTATGTATAAGAGTTTTGAAGAGAAAAAGAATTACCAAGTAATAGCTAAGACATACTGTTGAAATATGGGTATTGGTTTCTGTTATTTAATTGCCCACAGACTTCACTATCCTACTAGAAAGGCAACTGCAGAACTTCCTTTAGTACAGTTTAGCTCTCTTTTATCTGGCAAATACCCTTCTTTAGGATTAAAAAGGAAATTCTTTTCCATCATTTATACTGCTTAAAAAATAATACATCTTTTCTCCTTGTTTGGGGACTTGTATCACTAACAGAAGCACAACTTTGAAAGCTTTTTTCTCTGCTTTACTGCTAGCATAAGAACTGCTCTGTACAGCACTCTGCGAAGATCCCTGAATATTACACGTGCAGTGTCATCTGCTTTTGGGGAGGCAGCAAAACCAGACTTTTCCAAGAACTATATATACCATGTCTTTCCATACTATCCTCTTTCCAAGGAGTCCAAAGCTTTTAATAGAAACAATAATGAGGCAAATCTTGGGGTAACACCGTCCTGTTCCCCTTTCACAGGGGGATGAAGAAAAGCCAAGGCAATAACTGGCTAAAAGTCCCCAACGCCAGGTCAGACACAAACCTCATGTTGGAGTTGTGACTTGACCCCTAGATGGCAATTTCTTTTCAAGAGCCAAGTTGCAAGAGGAAAACAAGAGAGATCCTGGTAGTATCTTCCTGTAATGACTACACTTTGATTTTTGAGAGACTCCCAAGGATCAAGGAAGGAAATACTATAATACAGCTGAAGTCGCAGATGTATAATGTGATGGTATTAAAGAAGATTAATTGAACATGAACAAGGGAGGTCACAGCTCCAATGAGCTTGAGATCAAAACATAAGAAACACAGAAAACATGAAAGGTATTAGTCTTAAATACCTGGAAGGAGAAGGGGAGAGAGTAAATCCATATTTCAGTAATTTTACTGGTCCTTTTTCAAATTGTACTTGTAATTTGAAAAGGAAAAAGTACTTGTTCCTGAAGGGAAGACATAGTTCACACAAGCTGTCAGTGCGTTAGGACAGAAAAATCAAAGTGTTTAACTGCTTCACGGCACTCTTATCATATCATAATGCCTTTTGAAGCAGTAATTCAATGATTGATTAGAGGACATCTAATTAACTAACTACATTAAATGAAAAAAGCAACCATGGAGAAAGTTGTGATACTCTGGGTATCACATTCATCAGAATCTTTGTTCTGCTGCCTGGCTGTGGGTATTCTATAGAAAAGCCAAACCTTCATTCAATATAGGACCTAAAAATAAACCATAAGGTTAAAAGTTTCCTTTGTCTTTCTTGCCTTACCCATATTATTGCTTGGCAGACTTCTAGACATTTTAGGAAGTGCATAGACCATATTTGTCAGGAACATATTCAGCATTCAGTTAACTGATTAAATCTAATATTCACAAACTCATGATCTATATGGGGATGAAATTCAGATATAAACATTACCTTAATAAAGTATCTTCTGTTCTCCTTTCCCATTTTAAATTTTGCTCTGTAGCATTCCACGCCTGCAGAGGCTGGGCAAGCTCCGTCTCATCGGAAATGACATTTGTGAACATTTAGTGCAGCATTTAGTCTGGGTTCACAGTCAACTTCTCCCATGGGGTGTGTGAAAGCAGCGTGACCCATGACATTACACATGAGAGACGTGACAAACATGAAGCCAAATATTATTCATTTAGATTGATGAGTACTTCGACGTGCTGCTGTAAAAGGATATAGTGATCAGGTGCGTATTTTGCTTACTTGACGGCCTTTCATCCTAGATGCTGAGACTATGCTAAAACTCCACAGCAAGCCAGGCTCAGTTTGGCTGATTGCCCTTCCACTCCCATCGTGCTCTAGAATGTGATTCTTCTCTCTCTTGGAGATCAAGTTGTTTTAGAAAGTTTTGAGACCTTTGCACAATGAGAACTTTTGAATCCCATGAAACTAGCCTTGTTGGGCAGGAAGAGAAGAGTCATCAAAAGACTCCTTACATGCATTGTTTCAGTGCTGTGGGCTAGTTTGCATTATCTCCCACGTATCTGTGTATCTGGTTTCTTTCAGAAACACTTTACTATTAAAAGAACATCTTAGATTAGGTGAATATAATTTTTGCCTATTTTAATCACTCACTTAGGTTAGCATCAGATATAGCCTTATGGAAGAATTTAATTAATTTTTATATTTTCCCTCACTATTTTGATTCAAAGACATTTCATCGATAGGTGAATATAGCTTCCCAAAATTTCAGCAAAGGACAGAAGGACCTTCCAAAGCATTATTGAATGTCCTCCTCAAAGAGGCTACACAGCTCGCCTGTGCCACACAGCCTGGTGCAGGGCTAGTGATCCTTGCTACTCCCTGGGTCAGTTTTGTGCTATCTGGCATCAGTGACAGGCAAGATACACACTGTGTCAGTTTTACTCCATTTTTTACACCCAAAAGAGTAACCTATATACAAATAACCGAAATATTTATGGATTTGCCCTTCAAGTGTTTTTGCTTCTTTAGTGCTTCAGAAGTTACTCTGTGGGAAAAAGAAGATGCTTCTACATAAAAAAAAACATCTGCAGAGCTCATGAAATATTGTCTCGCTCTTTGGAGCACACCAACAACCCCTCTCCTGTGCAGAAGCCTCCCTAGGAAGGCGCTGTGGGTGCGGATGGTAAGAGCAGGCTACCGTGATTTTTATTTCTTCTGCACGTGTGTCACCCTTGGTTGCTCCCCTTTTTCTCCTGATGACTTGCTAGCTCAATAGCTAACTAACCTGAAGGGCTATAGCCAACAGAAATTGGAAAAACATTCAGTAGCACAGTCAGCCTAAAAGCCTACCCCCAGCTGATGGGGAAAAAGGCTTGTGGGTGAAGAACGTTCTTTATGGGAATCATTTGCTCAACTGTTATAGAATTAGGCCTTAGAGTTGGAAAGAGAATCTGTAATAATGGAATCTACATCCCTCTGAGCTTCAAATAATGCTCTGTCTAAAAAGCTGGGGTTTTCTTTGTATTTATAGAAAATTAAACCAGGCGTTCCCCTGTGCATATGCTTTGGAAATGATCTTCCAGTCTTTTGTGTCTAGTATTTTAGTACGCTTCTATTTAACTTTGTCTGGCTTTCTGGTACCAGTAATTGTATTGATTAGTCATTAGTCTGTTAAAGTCTTCCTATATCTCATTTCTTTGGAGAATAAGAGTAATTTGAAATCGCTGGAGAACACTGGCTAGGCAAGTGATTGTATTTATAAAACAGAAACATTGTGTTCCTCTTTATTTACAATTATCGTAAATGGAAAAAGCACCCATTGTTTATGTTTCTCTGAAGTTACACATCACTCTTTCAGACACCTGAAGAGCCAATTATCACTCCCATAATTTTTGTGTTGCTTTGTCTATGAGAGAAAATGTCCTTTATTGGCCTATCTCAGAAATAGCGTATCATCAACCGGGAACCGATTTAGACTTCTTTTCATTCAACAGATCATTCGAATATATCTGGCACTTCCGGGGAAAATCAAACTACATGGAAACAACAAAGACTGGCAGTTATGTCTTATCAACAGTAATAGGCTGGCATCTAGGGAAAAAAATATATTTTTCTTCTGAAGCCTATCAACATTTAACATAAGTAGTTTTTGTATTTTCAGCCCATTACAGGAAGCCTTTTTTTTTTTTTTTCTTCTTTTTTTTGGCTGGGGGGATTGGGGAAAGAAAGGGTAAAAAGACAGGCAGCTGCAAGGACTTACAGCAGATTCTGATTATTTTGTTTGACCTGATTTAACAAGCTTCCTCTGTTGAAATATCATAGTCTATGTTGGGAATTATGTCAGGAAGCACAATATGTGCAGTGTGGGTGAGTGAGCTTGCATAAACTGTCAATGAAGATCAATTATAGGAATTATTGAATTACACATTAGATAAGAAGCAGATGACTTCTTTTTGCATGCAAGTGGCGTGTTAACTATTTTTGTCTAATTTAAAATACAGCTATACAGGCAGTGAAAATCTGTCACTAAGTGTCACAAGTTGCCCAGGCTTATTGATTATTTTCTTCTTTACGACTGAAGTCCTGCAGTTTTGTGGTTTTGGCATGAAGCACTGTGCAGATGAAGCGAGACAGCATCAATCTACTAACAACATAAAATTTATATGCAGCTTGGCCAGAAATAGCCCCTTACAAAAGACTTGGTAGGGACGAAAAGAAAAAATGTTATTTAGCAGTTGCCATTTTCTGATTTTCTTGATTCATGCTGTGGGAGTTGTGTGTCCTCCCGCTCCTACCACAGCTGGGCAGCTGATGACAAGGCTGTGAGATGAGCTTCTTCCTGCACCTTCATCATTTATAAATGCCTTGTATCACCCTGCTTATTGGATCTTTTTGAATGTCTAGATGGCATTTTTGTCCCAAAAGGCTACATATAAGGTGGAAAGACTTGGCTGTAAACCAGCGATCCTTTAGCAGTCTCTACGCAGCTGTTGAACACCACTGCCAGCATCGCCTGACTGTGCGTCTGGCTCACTTTGATGCTGAAGAATCCCAGCTTGGCCAAATAGAAACACAGTAGGATTTAAAGAGCCCCTTTCAAGAGAGAACTAGCTGTTCTTATTCATAGGAAAGAGATGCTAGATCTTCTTTTGATGTTGGGCTGCTGAAAGGCATCAGAATGAAACCCAGGAGAATACAGAGAAGACAGAGGTGCAACAAACTCTGCAGCCTGTCTGCAAATACTCTTCTGTTCCAGCATCCTGATATGTATTCTAAAATGTAACATCTTTATTTCCTGATACCTGTTCATGGTGGATTGAGTTGATGCTTAACCCAGCTGCCTCTGCTGGTTTTACTGCTGCCTTCTGGAGAACTTTAAGTGGTAGCTGGTGTTCTGCTTTAGAAAGGTTGTTAGCAAATAACAATTACTTAGCATAGATTTTGTTGTTGTTGTTGTTTTTGTCACTTTGAAGTTGGCTATTAGGCTTTTTCTAATAATTGTTTTATACAACTTCATGTTGAAAAGGTTTAAGAATTGTAGTATGTACTATTGCCAAATAAGTCTGCACCTCTCCCTTTGTTACCAAGAAAGTAATTGCTATTAGCTCTTTTCATCCACTGGCACAATTCATGAATGCTGCATCTGATTCATTTTAAAATTTCAGAGAATCAATGCTCATTACTCTTAGGAAAACTGGTTAGCTGAGTGACGGGAAGAGCAGAAAGCAGAAAATATTCTGCCCTAGTACTTATGTAATTTATTCAATTATAGAGAAATTTAAGACAGTAGCATAAATCCACCTTTTATTGAAAAGTAAGTCTGAAAACTCCAAGTCCATCTGTAGTACTTTGAAAACACAGGAAAAAAGAAAAGTGAAGTAAGTAAGCTCCCCCCCGGCCCCTCCCCCCTCCTCCGCCCCCGGAAATATTTATTCCACAGAAACTCTTTTGCATGGAGTCTCTGTTCCTCTTTCAAGACCTGTATTTTAGTATCCAGCCTTTGGCTCAAAATACCTAAATGCAATTCCTTGGCAGGTCATGAACATTTCAGCATTGCAACGACCCCTTACCATGCTTTCTTTCTCTTTGAGGAAGAATATACTGGGTTTGTAGCCTTTTTCTTCCAGGTAGCAAAGCAAATTTAAAACCGTAAGAAAACAACGTGAGCCAGGCCAATAGCCCATCAGGAATGGTGAACAGCACTCCAAAAAAGGCATCTGACCATGCAGAAACCTCCAGAGCAGCCAGAAATCGTCATTCAATCCATATATGAACATTAAGTTACTTCACTGTTTGTCAGTCTTATGCCTTAATCACTTACTCATCTCAATTCTTAACATGGAAGAGCTGCTTAAAAGTCAGAATCCTGTAAAATATTTCTTGGCTTCCAAGCAAACAGTATAGGACTAATTCTAGAAGAATTAAATAAAGTAACATGTAGGCTGTCATTGCTGAGTTCTTCAAGACAGGAATGAACACACCCACTCAGAGCAAGAACATCTTAAGTCTGTAAAGTACCAAAATCGTGATTCCAAATTAAAAAATAGACAGGCAATCATATCTAAATTTCTTTCAGTCTTACCTGGAAGAGTCCTTCTACATTAAAGCTGTCACTGCCTCATCTGGTGCTTTTATTTATACTCTGAAGGAAGTGCTGCTATTGTTCTTTGCTACCGTATTCATTCCTGCCACCATGCCTACAAGGCTGCAGTGCACAGATTATTGTTTACTGAATTTTTCAGAATAAATCTTCAAAAGAAACAAGGTAGAATTTCTTTCAAGTTCAGTTATATGAAGAAGTCTGCATCTTAATTCACCCGAGGTAGTAAAAAGTTTTGTTTGTTTGTTTTTTAAAAAAGAGTTTACATAATTTTAACAGGCATATTTTGTTTAATCTATTTCAATACTTAATTTTGATGCTTGAGTCTGACAGTATTTGTTTTACTAAACTGTAGGTAAGAACAAGTGCTTTTATTTCGCCTTTAGATAACAAATCTTGGAACTCTGTAATACGTTGTGGCTCCATGTGACAGCCTACACTGGGCTGCAGGAAGGTACCTTCTGCTCCCAGTAACTTCTCCAGCAGAGCCGACTGGAGCTATTGCCTCAGTGTGTGGATTTGATATGAGCAGGCTCTTCCCAATTGAATTGTAGTTTGCAACTGGCATTGGACTGACCTATTAAAAAAAAACCAAAACAACCAACCCACAAACAAACAAACTCTTTCTTTTCCCTCTTTCAAAAAGGGATGTTTTCCACTCCAGTGGAAAACTGATTTAGTGATGCTTCCCTCTCCAGATGGCTGCCTGAAATTTTGGTACATAGTCTAGTTTCAACATCAATCTAACCTGATTTATTGCAGAAAACTCCAAACAATAGCTAGACCTGTTCTCCCCAAAATCACAATGGTATAGTGACATATGAGTATCTTTCAATGCCATCTAGCTAAATCCTCAATTAATTCACATTCTTCCACGTTTCTGGAAGTCACCCAAAGAGATTTATGGGCAGGCATGGCTCTGCTGCTCATCAATATTGGACAGGGAGATGTCTGTCTGGCACATCTTGGCTTCTGGCTGGGCTCAGGGATGGAGATCAGCTAAGAGCCTACTACTTATATTATGACAGAATGAATCTTTTTGGGCACTTTCCCTTGATGACGGTCAGATTTCCAGTTTCCAAATATAGCGCGTGGACTGGATTGAGTCAGAAATTCTTTCACCACAAATCAGGATACACAATGTTCTGCAGCCCACACGAAGGGGGGGAATGCCAGGTTTCTAAATAGAATTCCAACACACAGCAATGAAGCACAGGTGACCATCCCACAAGCAAGCACATTACTGTTGTAGTAAACTAAAGGGTGTGCTTCCTGTGGATTTGTTGATGTAAAGGAAGGAAAAAGTCCTCCTATGAACACGTAGAATTCATTCATCCTCGGACCAATGTAAGATTAAATTCTACTAATAAATTTTAATTGTACTGTCAAAAGAATTTGCTATCTTCACTACAAAGGTGTCTCAGTTCATACCTTCTTTTGGAATCTGGGTAAAATATAATTTGGTCTGACCATCTTTTACATGATCATCAAATCTAAATTCCAGAGTAATTATTTTGTTACATGCAATTTCCAGATGATAAACTGCATCTGTCCCATTCTAGGTTTTGTCTTCTAAAACAAAGTTCAGCATTGCCTTCCTTTCCATCAGTGAAAACACATAAGTAGTTCTTTAGCAGCTATGTTTAAAACAAAATGTTTATTGGAGTTGCTCAGATCCTTTGTCAATTTTGCTTTAATTAAGCCCCTGTCACTTGGTGCTCTGCAACATATAATTCTTGTTAAGTCATGACAAATTTAGTTTCCAGCAGCTCCAGGAGATGTTAATGCAAGGACATCAATATTCATGTGTCTTGACAGATCGTGAGGATTAATATATTGCTTCTATAAAGCAATTTTTTGTGGAATCAGGGGTGTTCCTATGGCACAAAGGAAGCCTCAAGCTGAGATATGTAAAAGATCATTTGCTTTTTACTGCATATAAAAATTAATAAATTATTTCTCCAGTAAGTAATGAGGTATTTGTTTTAGGATAAATATAAAAAAAAATGATGTGGACAACAATTAGGATTTAAAAAGCACTTCACTTTCATGTGGTTAAATGCTCAGTTTGCATATAAAAGGGGTTGTTTGTGACTCAATTCATTTACCATTTCATTTTGGTCAAGCTAAAAACGTAGCATGACTGTTTTGGCATAACAGAAAAATTCAACACTGGGCTGTAAAGTTTGTAGAGTTTGGTAGAAAACATGGGGTAGTTGCTGAACAGTGTGTGCTGGAATGAGGAATCCTCAGAACCGGGATTTGGTCTGAAGAGCATCACGTGTGTATGTTTGCGTTTTCATAAGCAAATAAAAAGATAGATGATGGCTATGTATCTAATAGGAAGGGTGCCATGCATATTTAAAACACTATTTTAATGGATTTTACTTCTGTAAATTCAAAGAAAATAAAAACAACCTACAAAAAAACCCACCCAGTGAACATTAACACTTATATAACGCTATTATTAGCATGTTGCTAATATAAAAGGTCTTTAATATTTCAGTCAAAATAACCTTGTAGAATATTATCAGATATAACTTTGTACCAAGCTTCTAGTGGAGCTCTATGGAAGAAACCCCTAACAGCCAGTGAGGTCTTTTAAATTTCATTTTCTTTCTACCTATCCTAGGATTGCAGAGTGGTCTTTTTCCAGAAATTGTAAGGAGGAAATAAAAAATACTGGAGAAGGAAAGACAATATATTAATTTTCCTGGTGATTATTTCTCTTTGCACCTTTCTCTGAAAAGGAATTTACTTACCTCTTTCGTAACTGTTATTCCTAAAGATGTATTGTGCAAATATTTCTGTTCCCTGTAGTGTCTGTAGTGTTCATCGCTATTACATCGAAGTTGAATATTTTGTGACAGTTTGGGAAAACAAATTGGAAAAAAATATGCCTAGGATCTAAGGATGACTTAGTTCCTGTTGGGCAATGGAGAGAGCTACAATTAGCAAGGGTTTATGGAATCACTCAAGTGAGCCAACTTTAACCCTTTATCTTGACGAAGCAAGTATGCTTATGAGGTAACGCAGCTAGGATCAGGGTTTGGGCTAATAAAGAAAGGAAGAGCTTAGTTTATTACAGAATCTTGAGTTAGAGAAAGGAATAGAGCTGATAAGGGATTATTCTTTTTTGTTTGTTTGTTTTCATATGCATATAGGTTAGCTATGGTAAAGACCATTCAACAAAAGAATTGCTGAAAAACACGATTTATTTCTGGGGTCCACATACTCCGGAAGCCTCAGCTGCGAACTGCTACCAGTCTGCATGAATGAATTAGCATTAAAATTTGGAAACAAGAGAGTTGTGATTTCCAAGTGATTTTTTTTGTCATGCTTAGCTTTTAGTATTGTGATAGCACAAGCCTTTTTTATTTACCTTCTAGCGATATATAAATCTCAGGAAGTGAGCATCCTGGGAGCAGTCACTAGTGTCCTGCTGCTCCATAGCTGAAGAGATTTAAGAGCAATGCCACTGTAAATACAGAAGTTCACAGACAGATGGTGTTAGGGGGCATCTCTCCGCCCATTACAATATGGTGATGATATTAGTTTGGATAAGAATCTGAGTGCCAGGTTCTTGGCAAAAGGTTGGCATACCTGAGCTTTTACTTTTAAATCTCTTTACTGTCTTAGACCCCAAGCAAGCCTGGAGGGTGTCAGCAATCTTTGGAACAAGGTCACTTGGGCACACTCTACAGCACCATGTGGGAGGAGAATTTTGGCTGAGGAAATAAAGGGAAATCCCTACTTTTATAACCAAAAATTGCCAAACAGATGGTACCCAATTCCACACATGGTGAGATATCAAAGCATGTTGAGCACCATATTGGCACCTGTTTATGGAAAAACACAGAGCTGTTTCTTCTGTCACACTTTTGGATGACCTATTAATTTAACAGTAAGGAATAAGCCCTTGTTTCGTACAATTGCAGGCTTGCAATGATCTTTCAAGTGAAGTGAGGTTATCCACAGCTGGTAGCTGCCAAGATCAAGAAGTGATAGATAATTTGCCTGTTATAAAGAAGAAGAACTAATCTACTATGTTTGTTCTTGACAAAAATATCAAAAATCTGAAGGCCTCATCACTTTCACTCTGAAAACTTCAAATCACCAATTTAAAGAAAAACAAAATACGTGTTCTTCTGATAAGGTATTTATTTTTTTAACCTGAGGCATCAGAAATGGGTATTGAGGTTTTATCACTGAAACTGCACAGCTTTTCTTTCTCTGCTCCCTCCACCTGCCATTTCTTTTCTTAATGTTTGACAGCAGTTCTGGCGCAGTTGTATTTCTATGCTACTATTTCATTTTCCAGGTAGACATTCTTGTTTATGTGAGTCTTTTACACAGCAACAAAGAAGAAAAAACGAGTGATCTTCTACCATGTGGCTGCTTCTAGCAAAAACAGCAATTTAAGTGCCTGCTTAAAGGGAACTAATCTAAATTGAGCTCTCACCTAAATGATAAGAAAAACTGTATCTGTCCCAGACAAAGCTTTTAACAGCCAGCCTCACTCGACTGCTCAAACTTGGGGTACTGTGTGGCAGACCCACAGCTAGTGTTCTTGTCGAAGTGAAAGCGTAGCCTGATGTGGGTGAGGTGAAACCTTCAGTGACCCATCTCTTCATCCAGTTTGTGGATCAGCTGTTCTAAACCTTCCTGCAGAGAAGATGGAATCAGGAAAGAGAACGCAGCTTTTCTGCTTCCCTCATTTTCTACATCCAAACTGATGTGTGGATATGGGAATTTCACATGTGGCATTAGACACAGTATGGATATTTACCAGTCATTTTGGCAGTTAAAAGAGGGGGGGCGGGAGGCACTAAGGACAGTTGCGCAGGAGAAGGCAGGCTGGAGAAAGGGAAGGGCAGAGAAGCTTAAAGTTCCTCTCTTAGTTTGGATGGCAGACAATGAGGCTTGTCCAAAATTTGGGACAGAGCACCCTTAGACACGAGTGGATTCTAAATATCAAGGTAGGATGTGGTACTTTACTAAAATGCACTAGCATGAAAATTGTTCAGTTTATGAAAAGGAAGCTCTTTATGGCACTTCTTTTTTAGAGCTGATGTCTCCCGTGTGATGCAGTTGAGGATGAGACATAGACAATGAGTGTCCTGAGTGGAATTCAAAAAGCAAATTGGCAGTGCAGGAGCCAGACAATAAATAAGATTTTAAAAATTCTTTCAGGTTTAATAACTTGAAATGAACTCAGATACATAAGTTTGAGACAAGAAATACACCAAAAATATGTCAGTGTTCCAGTGGTGGACTGGAAGAGGTGGAAGTGAGCACAAATCCGTAAAATAATTTGTATAAAGTCGTATTACAATAAATCCATCAGTCCATTATGTTACCAGCTAGATGCCAAGCCCATATGAGTATAATTAAAATGATTGCTAGATGGCAAAACATCTTATTTCATAGAATTATAGAATGGTCAGAGTTGGAAGGGACCTTAAAGATCACTGAGTACCACGCCCCTGCCCTGGGCAGGGACACCTCCCACCACACCAGGTTGCTCCAAGCCCCATCCAGCCTGGCCTTGAACCCCTCCAGGGATGGGGCAGCCACAGCTTCTCTGGGCAACCTGTTCCAGGGTCTCACCACCCTCACACCAAAGAACTTCTTCCTATTAGAAGAGCAGCAGCAGGAGGCTGAGGATGTTGGCGAGCACCCGCATTCTGATCCCACGTAGCAGTATCACATCACTACACACAGCAACATGATTATTCTTTGTAAGGAACCCCGTCACCTAGATGCCTGTTCCCAGCTCAAAGCCTGCCGAGAGACACTGTGGGATGAAGACCCGTCCTTTGAAATAGCATCCTTTTTTTCTTTTTTTGGCATTATCATGATGCTGATGTTCTCCACTGACATCACCATACACCATCCCTCCTTTAAAAACAAGGCCGTGCCGCATTCCACTTAGCATTTTTACAGACTGCATGTCCCCTGAAAGCTAATTACTCCAATATATAAAGGAAACAGCCATACAGATCACAAAAAAAAAATTAAAAATAATTAAATGTAAGAATAATAATGGGACATAAAAGGTCAAATAAGTATTCCACAGGGCAAAACTTAGAAGAGCTTTATTTCCCCCTCTGGCTGGCCTACCTGGTGCTTAGCTGTTGCCAACTGTGACGTTTAGCCTACGGCTGCACCGGCTGCCGTCAGTACTGTTCAGAATGAGTCATTTTATATCTTTCTTTTTCTTTTTTTTTTGGCTTTCCAGGATTTGAGGGTAAAAGAGAGAGGTAAAACAGGTCGCGTGGGGAACGAACCGCCTTTGCTCGCTCCTTCAGGGCCCGGCGGGGCGGGGAGCCCTGAGGGTCCGGCGGTTGCCAGGCCCTCAAAAGGTGCCGACCGGTCCCCCCCTCAGCGACAGAACATGGCGGCCGCGTCGCCGCGCGGACGGTTACAACCGTTAACGGCTCTCCCCTGGCGCCTCGGCTGGCTGATCCTTTCGCTAAGGGATGTGACGACGCGCTTCCGCCAGGCCGGACTACGGGATTGGCTGAGAAAGGATAGGCCCTCACCGGAAGTGATGGCGCGAGAGGGGCGCGCCTTTGGCTGCGTTCAAACCTGGATGGCGGTAAAGGTGAGGAGCTGGGGGAGTTGTTGGGGTTGGAGCTTTTAAACTCTTTAATAAATGTTGTTTCTAAGGAAATACAAATATCGCTTGAATTGTACTCCTCCCCTCCCCCGCCCCTCCTTTTTTTTAAAAAAGCCTGTTCAAGTGTCTCCGTTTAAAACCTCATTTCTATTTTTCAGGTGATCTTTCATACGCCATAATC
The DNA here is from genome assembly GCA_013400375.1 of Thinocorus orbignyianus. Taxonomy (NCBI): domain Eukaryota; kingdom Metazoa; phylum Chordata; class Aves; order Ciconiiformes; family Thinocoridae; genus Thinocorus; species Thinocorus orbignyianus. Next base: position 34,217 of record VXBW01001346.1, on the reverse strand, counting down.
TCTAAAGATGTTGAAGTTTAAATGTGCCCGAAATCCGGTAGAGGCAGGACCGATGGAGCCCATCACCAGCCGAATTCCTCGGCTGAATCTGCTCTTTCAGGTAGAGTGTCGGTCTGGGGATCAGCTGCTGTGGGTTGTGTCTGTGCCCCCTCCCGCTGTACCCGAATAACCTGGCTTGTTGCTGCGCCTGCTCGCAGCGTGTCTGTGCGGCCCTCTGCAGGGAGGGGTAAAAAGCAGGATGACTTGTTAAAGTGCAAAGCGTGTATCTAGTTTGCACAAAGTTCAATGTGTAGGGGCTTGGCCTCATTTTCATCTGTCAGTGTTGTAGCCTGAGTGGGTTTTCTCCCGTAAAGGTGGAATATGGCATTGTGTGTCCTGTAATTGGCAGTTTTTTCATGGGTGATGTAGCTGAGGGTTTGTCATGAGGTGGATTTACCCAGCCAGCTGCTGTTTCACCAGCTGAGGCTCAACAGCTTCTCCTTCTAGATTGCTTAAGCTATTTGTACCCTGAAAAAACCCACATGGTACAATGTCAAGAAAAAAGCCAGTCAGATCAGAATCACGAATAGGATGTAGATAAATTACAGCGTTCTTGAAACTGAACTTTTAACTGTCATTAAAGGATTGCTTTGTCTGAAAGTGACATACCTGTAACAGCTATATCGGATAGACGTAGTGAGTGGATATATTTACCTTACACCTCTGTATCATTTGTCTAATTTCTGAAGTAGTGATTTTTAAATGAATAATATATAATCTGCTGTATACATATGTTATTGATTTGAGGCTTTTCATTGTTGTCTGAGACTCCATCTGCTGTTACTTTTTTTTTTTTCCAGGGGAAGCCACTCTTCGTGACTCAACAGCAGATGTCTCCTCTCTCCCGGGAAGGCATCCTTGATTCTTTATTTGTTCTTTTTGAAGAATGCAGGAAACCCGCTTTAATGAAAATTAAACATGTAGGCAACTTTGTCAAGAAGTGTAAGTTCGTTTAGACTAATTTTCAGGTGTTGTTATCAGAGAGGGTTCTTAGGAATCTGAATGTTTAATTAATGCTTTAGTTGCTTTGATTCGTTAATAATTGTAACCCAAGACTTGGAGCATCTGACTTTTTGTAGGCAGACTCAACATTGCAAAGAGGGTCTTGGCAATCGTATTAAGGCTTTGTTCCGGTCCAAAAAGGTCAAATGCAAGTGGCTTCTGAAATGCTGTGACTTGAATGTGTGTCCTTTTTAGTCTGTACTATATTTATAGTGTAGGAGGCACTTCCTTTAAAAGTGGCTGAGTACTGCATACAGCAAAGCTCCAAGTATGCACAACAGAAGGATGTCAGAAGTTGAGAGCAGAACAGTGATTAGAGGTATGATGAAAAAAAAGCTAGAAAGGAGCTGGATAAGCCTTAGCATTTTCAGCTAAGTAGTCTTTTGGATTCCATGTGTTACCCGAATTTTGCGTGTGTAACTTGTAAATAGTAGTTCTGTGCTTCAGAATTAGAATTTCTGATGGAGTAAATACAGCCTGATATTATCCACTGATAATGTGCTTGGATTCTTTTTGGGGAAAAGGAAAAAAACCAATCAATTTTTCTATCAAAATATGTCAGGATACTAGGAAGCCATTTGCTTAAAAGTAACTTATCACACCCTCTAGAATAGTTCCATCCAACAGTTTCTAGATATTATTAATGGAGAGTAATTTTCTGTTAGTCTGAAGAATTTTTAGAACAATCTGCACTGAGCAATTGATGGTCACAGTGTGGTTGAAGTTAGTCAATGGAAAACTTGAACTGAATATCTGAAATAAACATCTACGGTTATTTGTTAGACAATAGGCTAGTGCCTCCCACAGGCAGAGGAGAAAACCCTACCACTTGACTCGTAGAACTCGGCTGGGTAAAGCCCTCATATTTAGAGAATACACTTTGTATTGGAAAAGGATGGTTGGGAAGAAATTAGAAACAAAAGAGGCTATCAGCCTATGATGTTACGAATGGGACAGAATTATGGTTGCTATGGGAACTCTCTTAACATTTCCTCATTCATTTGTGTGTACCGTATTTTAATCTTAACTATACATCAATACAGTCTTTTATTAGTACTTATGCACATTTTTTTGTTTTTAAGGAGTATATTCTGGAGTGATTTCACATTTGTTCAGAGTCTGGAACTAAATGTGTTGGGTTTTTTTTTTGTTGTTTTATTCCTCATTTTTGATGTTGTGTTTGTTATGAAAGGCCAGTTGGCTAATGTAAAAATAAGTGTTTTATTTTTATAGATGCAGAAACCATAGCTGAATTAAGGGAACTGCAGCCCAGTCTGAAGGATTTTGAAGTAAAGAGTGTGGTTGGCTGTGGTCACTTTGCAGATGTAAAAGTAGTAAGAGAGAAAGCTACTGGTGACGTGTATGCTATGAAGGTGATGAGCAAGGAGTCCTTGTTGGTGCAGGAGCACGTACGTATATTTTTCTGTTATAACAGTAGAACGATAAATTACAACTTGTTGAACATTTCCTTTTTGTCACTACTATTAGAATTAAGTTAAAAGTGTACCTTGAGATGGATCATCCTATATTTCAGTGGAGTAACATGTTTCTGTGTAGTTTTGCTGCATTTGAAAGCCATTGTCATAGACTACGAATATATTGGGTAAGTTGCCATCTAAAACAGAAAATTACTCTAGTCTTAAAAGAGTTTACCATCTAATAGTACGACAAGAAAAAACAGATGAAGAAAATACTGGGTCAGTATTGATCAGCTTGATGATGACTTGAATTTTCAGGCAATCTATTCATTAAGGTTTTATGTTTATTTTAAAGAGCGACGTAGAATGTCAAGAGTGTGTGTGAAGGCAAACTGTGGTAACTGGATTTTTATGGAGTGCCTCTCACAAGCTTGAGAAATGTGTTACTTGAAAAATTAAAAAAAAAAAAAGGATAATGGAGGTTGCTATTATGGTTTGGTGAGAAACAGGAGTTAATCTTTCACTGATGTGGATGACAAATAGGACACATAATCCTTGAAAGACCTTGTGAATTTGTATAGCAGTATCTGCATCAGTTGTTCACAATATATGGTGCAGTTGGGGATCTCAGTCACAAACAATGCTAAGGTTCCCTCTATCAGAAATGAAGATGAACTAAAATTACTCTTGCTATGGCATAGGTTGACAAGGAAGCAAAGTGGTTTCCTGCTACCCTCAATCTGACACTTGCTCAACCTTGTTGAGTGTGGGTCAGTGAAAGCAGGGAATGTTGATCTAAATGAGCTTGCAGTATCTCTATGATAAAATGAATTTCTTGTTGTCTGGCTGCACATCTGAATAAATAAATTGTTGCTAGAGGATGATTTCAAGAAAGTCTTTATTTTAATACTTTGCAATTAATTTATTTCTGAATTAGCTGTTAAAGTGCTACCCTATATTTGCTGTAGCTTCTTTTCTGCTTGTCTGATTCTTTTGAGATTACTTTTTATTTTATTAGGGTCAGTCCAGATGAGGTCGACCAAGGTTGCACTCCAGACTGGTAGATGCTTCAGCAGCTTGAAAGGGAAGCTGGCCTTTCCAGCAGGGACTGTTCAGTTAAAAGCAAGCTAGGCAACAGAAGGTGGGAGGGGAACAGAAGACACAGAGGAGTAAAAATACTTTTTTAAAGGTTCACATCACAAGGAAATAGCATGAAACATTTTCTGTGTAATTTTTTTTTTGTGGTGTGAGCCTTTGGCACAGATTCAAATCTTTCTGAAACTGAGGGTTTCTAATGTGTTCTAACTCATTTTTCATCTTGATATAACTGAACACTTCCTCTTTTTGTAGGTGTCATTTTTTGAGGAAGAACGCAGTATATTGTCTCAGAGCACCAGTCCATGGATTCCACAGCTACAATATGCATTTCAAGACAAGAAAAATCTCTACTTGGTAATGTACTTTGTCTCTTTTGTCCTCTAAATGAACACTTTTGACGTTGTTATGTTGGAGAAAAACGTGGTGGTTAAAATATGCTCATCTTGTGTAAGTTTTCCTGCATTACCATTGGATACATGTCCAATGTAATATGGAGGAGCTGAATCCAATATCTTTTGGGTGTGTGAACTATATCTGTTCCTTTAAAATTTTATGTAGGTTATGGAGTATCAGCCTGGAGGGGACTTACTGTCACTCTTAAACCGCTATGAGGACCAACTAGATGAGAGCATGGTGCAGTTTTATCTTGCAGAGTTGATTTTAGCCATTCACAGTGTCCATCAGATGGGTTACGTACACCGGTAGGTAAACACTGCTTTGCATCACACAAAATATTTGATCAGTGTCATTCCAGAAAAAAGTGTTCTGGAATGGTGCCTTCTTGTGGTATCATTTTAGATGCCATTCTCTTTCAGGGCAGTATTTCACAGAATTTCGCAGGAGAGACAATTAGAAAATTAATCAGACTCCAACTATAATTGTAGCTAAAGGCATTACTTTGATGTAAAATTCAAACTAATATCAAGAAAGAGTTGTTATATATATTTTCTGGAGGCTTAGTAAAAAGGAGCCTTAATGATGCACTGTAAAAAATTACAATTTTTCCAGAGATTGTTGTTTTTAGCACCTGGTAGTGCAGGGAATTAGTCTAATTGTTAAAACCCGTTGTGTGCTGATTGGTGAACAGGGCAGTATAGGATGTAGGAGCAGTTAAACATCACAGAGTTTTCTGAAGATCATATCAAGGCTTGAAAGCTGTTTTTGTATGCCTATGGAAATCAGATTGGTGTTTAAGAAATTGCATTCGGAGACTTTGGAAATGTATTTTATGTTCCGAGGAGCTGCGATGGCTGCACTTCGTGTGTACGTAGGCTGTGGTTTTCCAATGCAGGGTCTACCTGGATCTGAAAGATGTACGGAAGAATAAGCTGTGAGGAAATTTGGCAAGAAAGCTACCCAATACTTCACTGTATTTCAGTGTTAGTGTAGTCAAGGTGTGAAACCGCCTTCTCTTTCCATCTTCTGTCAACAATTATTAATTTTCTATGAAATAAGACTCCCACTTGTAAGACTATGATTCTGAGACTCCCACTTAGAATCACAGAATCATTCAGGTTGGAAAAGACCCTTGGAATCATCGAGTCCAACCATCAGCCCCACTCTATAAAGTTTCCCCTACGCCATATTCCCCAACACCACATCTAAATGACTCTTAAAGATGTTCAGAGATGGGGACTTGACCACTCGACTCCCTGGGCAGCCTATTCCAGCGTCTGATAACTCTTTCTGTGAAAAATTCTTTCCTAATGTTCATCCTAAACTTACCCTGTTGCAGCTTGAAGCCATTCCCTCTTGTTCTATTGCTAATTATCGCTAATTAGAAGAGAACAGCACCAACCTCTCTACAACGTCCTTTCAAGTAGTTGTAGAGAGTGACGAGGTCTCCCCTCAGCCTCCTCTTCCTCAAATTAAACAATCCCAAATCCCTCAATTGCTCTTCATAACATTTGTTCTCCAGGCCCTTCACCAGCTTTGTTGCCATCCTCTGCACTTGCTCCAGCACAAGACTCTCACTTGTGTTGAGGTGCCCAGAACTGGACACAAGGAGTGACCTCACCAGTGCTGAGTACAGGAGGACAGTCACCTCCCTACTTCTGCTGGTCACACTATTTCTTATACAAGCCAGGATGCCATTGGCCTTCTTGGCCACGTGGGCACACTGCTGGCTCATCTTCAGCCGCTTTCGACCAGAACCCCCAGGTCCTTTTTTGCCAGGCAGCTCACTTGTTAAGGTTTTATGCAACTGAGCACAGCTGAGTGGAGCTGAACAGGGGTATTGTGTTACCTAGATGTGACAGTGGAACAGTGTGGAAAGCTACTGATTGCTTCCTTCTTGCTTACAGAGACATCAAACCAGAGAATGTTCTTATTGACAGAACAGGACACATTAAACTGGTGGACTTTGGATCAGCTGCCAAATTGACAGTAAACAAAATGGTAATAATGTGGATTTAAAGTTTGCCTATGGCTTGTTTGGATAGTTGAGTCAAAAAGGGAAAACTAACGTTATTTCCTTGGTTACACCTTGTTCTTCTGCCTTACTTGTCCAACATGGAATCTATTCACAATGATATTTTTCCATTTATGAGTAGCTTTCCAAACATGAGCTTGAGTATCTTTTGCACCTTTCAGTAGATGAATATTTGCTTATTAAAATTGTAATACACAGGTAAGATAAAGACAAAGCTAGTTTCTCGTGGTGCTGCATATGTAATAAAAATCATACTTCTGGAGATTCTTACAACTGTTCAGTTTTGTGTTTAAAGAAGGATGTGGATTTATGATTGTTCATAGTTAGACTGAAAATTGTGTTTTAACTGAAGTTTTGAAGACTGGGGAGCTCTTAATTGAAATGAGCACTGTATTCAAAGCTGTGAACTGGTTGAGATTTTCTATAAGTTGCTTGTAAATTTGGTTAAACGCATATGGTTTCAAGTGATAATTTGAAATTAAAATATATCTAAGCAAGGATATGACGTTCTATACCAGAGTCCTGTCTTGTTTTACTTTTTTTTGGTAGCATTTTCTTAGTGTTGTGACTCTTAATATTTTGTTTTCCCTGTTCTTCCCTTTTCGGTGCTTCTCTGCATTGTATTTTTCTTTTAAATTTTTCTTCACATTATCTTTTCAGCATCTTCAGGTTTTTGAATTAGTCTACCTGCTGTTTTGTTTCATTCTTTATGACAGTCAGTGCAAAAATGATTGCAATTTTGGCTTTTTCTAAGCACTCCAGAAATTCAAATAGTAGTACTTTGCTGATCAAGAACACAAGGTAAAAAGGTAGGGATGACAGAATGGAATGGGAGAAAGGAATATTTATGTCTAAATTTGACTATTTTTGGAATTTCAACTATGAAGTCTCTGTTAATACTAGTAGAAGCAGTAGTGCTAGAGAATGTGTACTGCTTAAAACAATCAGCTTTTTAGAATGCTGCTGTTTTACTTCAGCTGTTTGTACTTTCTAGTTACAGTTAGCTCTGATGATTTGACTATTCTTATACCAAATAGCTTGCTTTCTATTTGTTTATCAGCAGTTTCCTTAACCTTGCACTTTTTTGCTTAACAGCGTTGCTTAAAATTACTTCCTTAAAATTAATTCCAAAATTACTTGGAGGGCTGAAAATTGTGTCTCGTTTAAAAAATAAAAAGGAAAAAGATAAAAGGAAAACAAGAAAAGAAAAGAGATTTGGTGTATTACCAAAATCACAATGAACAGAAAGCGCTGCAATTACATTTTGTATATCTTTGCTTCTAGGTAAATGCCAAGCTACCTGTTGGCACACCTGACTACATGGCACCAGAAATGCTCACAGGGTTGAATGGGGATGGCAAAGCTTCCTATGGTCCAGAATGTGACTGGTGGTCCCTGGGAGTCATTGCGTATGAAATGATTTATGGAAGAACTCCGTTTGCTGAAGGGACTTCAGCAAAAACTTTCAATAACATCATGAACTTCCAGGTAGAGAGAAAGGCTGCCACTAAACACTGTTTTTACAGTTGAAAAAAGAAGCTTATGGATGTCTCTGACTTTGTCACGTTTGTAAAATATTTAGATTACATGCTTTATATTGGTTTTATATGCCTCTGTATTGTAGGTACCAGGTTATTTTTTAGTAACAGGTGCCTAAAAATAATCATCTGCAGCACATGAATTCAAAAAGATTTAGCTATCCATCTTAGGTAACTATAATTGCAGCAGTTCCAAAATAATCCAAGAAAGAGATTGAAAGGATGAATTGTGGGTTGATAAAGTTTCTGAGTCTTACTAAGTGCTTCTATTTGGGAGAATTTTCTGGGGAGTTATCTCATTTTACTCTTCCATTTGGGAATGCCATTGACCACTGTTCAGCGTAAGATGGTGATCTGGATCTACCATTTGTCTGATTGGGCATGGTTGTTCCTACGTTCTTGTCTTTATTGCATATAAAAACCTATTTGGAAAAAATACACAATACTGTTATTTGTATGGTATAAATATTTATCCTTATTGCCTGACATCTCAGAATAATGAAACTGAATCTTACTGTTCTGTAAGGGACTGTTTCCCTTCTGAGAAGAAATCCTTTTTTTTCTACTGCAGAGATTTCTGAAGTTCCCAGAGGAGGTGAAAGTTAGTAGTGAATTTCTTGATCTGATCCAGAGCCTGCTTTGTGGGCAGAAGGAAAGACTGGTTTATGAGGGACTTTGCTGCCATCCATTTTTTTCTAAAATTGACTGGAATAATATCCGTAACTGTAAGTAGAATAATACTGCATTTATAAACAATTCCTGTTTCTTTGAGTAACATGAAAACTTGTACAATATGAGTATTTTAATTGTGCGTGATCTGAATAATTATTCATAGTAAAACAGGATTATGTCACAAAGCAGGTGTTTTTAGCAAAATAGTTTATTTTGCTTTTGGATAAGATACATTAACATCTCACAGGTGAAAATTGTAGGGTAAGATGAAGTTTAATACAATTCTATATGAATTTCTGATGCAATTGCCATCTAACTGCAGACACTAGACTGGAAACTCAAAATGGTCCTTTCCATGTCTTTCCTCAGATTAAAATGCATCAGTATGTTCTTGCTTGTGATACAGCTTCATTTAAGTTTGTTTGGGGTTTTTTGGTTTTTTTTTTTTTTTTTGTTATCTTGATAGAATGTCAGCAGGCATAGGGGCATTGGAGTTTTTCCTCAAAGTTAATATGGCTAATATATGATAATTTCCTATGCAGAAAGTTGTTTGTAATACTGAATTCCACTGCTTCCATAGTATTTGGAAGTACTGAGGCACCGGATCCATAGCAGAAGCACATATTTCAGAGATCATCAGTGATCTGTGTATGAGTGCCTGACTTGTGCCGGATAGTATTTTAAATTATTTGGAATGTAAGATTATCTGGGCAAGTTGTATGTCTGCTTTATATTCTTTATCTAATATCTTCTAAGAGCAATGATTGTGCTCCATTTTCCATGATAAATTGCTAAGCCAGTGATGCTACTTTTGATGACAATCTCAGCACTTCAGCTGTCAGCTCCGCAGAATGTTTACTCACATTTCTGTTGATTCATTAATTTTAAACTTGTGGAGCTGCTGTTCTGTTAAATTCTATTGTTTCTGCCTTTTGAGAGCCATTTAGCCTTGAGTTTTTTTCATCTTTTTAGCATATATTTGCTAGACTTCATCTCACTCTGCTTTCTTTCCCTATAACCCTGCCTAAGCCACCAGTTTCTGCTTCTAAAATGTTTGTATTGCATTTGTATCGTATTATGTCAGATCTGGGGGGAAAAAATGGCATGTGAGCATATGTTCTGGTGTTTCCTTGGCAATCGCCTGTCCAGTATTCACACAACTGCACAAGTTAATTGAGTGTTTTGCCATTTCATGTGACAACGGTGATACTGATGGACAAGCTGGTAGGCAGCCCTGGTGTCATTATAATGTTGAAATAATCATTTGGGATTTTAAAAATCCCATTTCTGTCTGCAGTTGGCCATCAGATTGCATCATTCCTTGTAATATCTGGACTTAGCTACTGTGAGGATTCATGCAGTTTTGACCCCTGACTTGGTTGTTATTTCTCATACTTCATACTGTAACTAGCACAGAACACAGCAGTCTTCTTGCTTTTGGTAGCAGATTCAATGCATCACCTATTGCTTTGCTCTCTGCAGTGGTTCTCCATTTGCTGGCTTATTCAGGGCAGTGTTGCTGGCATTCTATTCAAACTCCTTGTCAGGTTTGGCCTGGGCTATCTAAAAGCTAAAGGTTTCTTTGTCATCTTGACCTCCGCTGATAGTGGTGTTTAACTGGAGCAATGGCAGCCTGAGAAAATTAGGGAGTTAGTAAGTGCTGGGAGAGGTCACAGGATTCAGACTAAGAATCTCGCTCCCTCAAGTTAATCTGGTGAAAGATTTTGGGGGTATGGAATGGTGGACTCAATCTTAAAGGTCTTTTCCAACCTAAATGTTTCTGTGATGCTCTGATTGTGAAATTCTGTGTCAATGCATTCAGACTTTCCTCTAGTCTATAAAAGCAGTGATGTTATATCTATTTCAGACTGAGAAGGGTAGGGAAAAAACTGGTACCTTTGCCTTGCAAGTATTTAAATTATCATGCTGGGAACTCCAGGATAACCATTCTTAATGCACAGATTTTGATTAAGAATATGTCATTAAAGTTTTGTCAGTGTTATAATTTGTTGTTATGGTAACCTGTGAAACACCTGACTTTTTAGTAAACCCGTTCCCAAAAGATAGTTGTCTCTAGAAAGGCTCTTGAATCCCTAGGGTTCAAGTAGTGTGTGTCTGTAGAAGTAGCTCTTCCGTTACAGAAACAGAATCCAGCCAGTAAACCCGAGGTCAGATCTCAACCGGTAATATTCCCCTTCCTTGGAGTATTGTACTGAAACACAGTTGTAGATTTTGCTCTCTGTATTTGTTGACTTCTGCTGTTTAATGACTTCTAAAGTTTCTAAAAACCCCACAACCTCAAAGCAGACACTCCCCCAGAAAAAGAAAATGAAACTTTGGAAAGATTGTGTTGATATACTTCAGAGAGTTTTCTGAAAATATTCTGGAATTTGTTTACCTGGAATAAATGTATTTCTATCTGTGGTTCAGCTAAATGATCAGGGTTTTAACTGGAATGTAGGTAACAGAAATACTTGAGTACTTGATAAATAGCTAGTGTCAGAGGTAGAGAATGGAGGATGACATACTTTAGTTATCGACATTAAGTTTCCATTCAATGTAATTTGAGGATTTTTTTAATCACTTTTTGTTATTTGAAATCCATAAATAATATCAGCTGTTTACTTTGGAACCTGTAGTCTGCCTGCTGAAGATTAGCTGAGAGATAGTCAGAAGACTTTAACTGTCATCTAAGTAATGGATCTGTATAACGTAAAGAATCTCTCATTTTGAGAACTGTTTTGTAACTGCAGTCTAAGAGGTCTTGCAAATGGAATGCCATATTGGACTTGCATGAGGAAACCATAGATATGAGAAGAAAAGAACTAATGTCTTGTGCAAACAAAAGAACTCAAGAAAGCCTTGAAGACTGATTTTTTTTTTTCCTTTTTTTTTTCTTTTTTTTTTTTCTTTAGGCTGTATTCTGCTATTAGCCAGGCAGGAACCCAAATCCCAAATTCTTCCTAAGTCTAACCTGCTTCCTTATCCTTATGAAGCCGAAGGAGTCTTCGATACGTTAACAGTTAAACATTGTGGTGTTTCATTTAAATGCTTCCCTTCAGAAAAATGTGTTGACTCCTTTCTCTAAGTGAAGATCACTTTCATGGCAGCTTGAAGATCAGTTTTATTAACAGAAGTGTATGTCTTGGATCATTGCCTTGACAGAAGAGGGAAGATGTTAAGATCATATTGTATAGATTGATTTGAACTAACACAACACCTTTTTTAAAAGAGGTCTTTGATAAAATGCCCTTACATTACATAATTTGGACTTTCTGTTTTCTATTTTAATTCCATAGCATTTTACTCAAATAGGCCTCTCAAAGCCTGAGGAAGGGTAATGCCTAACCTACTTAAAGAGGCTGCGTGGAGGCTTTTCCTCAGAAAGTATATATAGATCACCTTGTAGATGAAGAGAAGACATATTTTTATTCTTAAGAAATGTTCTATATTTCCTTTAAATTTCCTATTTCAGCTAAGCCTTTCACTGTCCCAGGGGAAATGCAGTATCTCTTCTCTGAATTTGCATGAAAATATTTTGAAAGGATGAAAAGACCCGATTAAGGCAATGTTCCTTGAACTAATCATAAATACGCACACTAGTGCAGAATTTTTTAAAAAAAAAAAAGGAAAGAAAATCTTCTTGCCATAAGAGACATTTTATCTAACCTTAACAATAAACTGAAGTACTGCAGTATGTGTGGTGGTTTGGGGATTTTTTTATTTTTTTTTTTATTTTTTATTTTTTTTAAATTTAGCAACCCACAACACCCCCTTTTCCTCTGAAAGTCATTCATTGGAACAGATGGAAGAGGGTTACATCCTTCCACAAGTGGGGAGGTATATAGGCAAGCAATTGGCTTTTTTAAAACATGCCGTTCTCTACAAGATAGTTTAAATGGTAAAGAGAACATGTATGTTCCTTTGGAACATATCAGTGGCAAAAAGAGGTCTTTAGACCCAACCAGTTCATATGAGTAGAAGCGTCGGGTTTACTGTCTTTTTGACTAGTAGTTTTGCCTCCTTTTTGGGTGAGCCTGAAAAAAGTGCAGATTTTTCATCTTGTCAGGTGTGATGGTGTGGTTTTAACACTGACTTCTCAGAGGCTTGGCTTGACCTTTACTAAAGGATTCTTCCCTTTAAAGAGCAACTGATAAGCACATCAATGTATTTACATTCACCAATCTTCGTCTTGTTCTGAAAATACTGCAGCTGGGTGTCAGGCCTCTGTTTTTAAGCAAGCAATTATAATTTAACTAGAGGTTATGGGTTATGTCACCATGTGACACACATTTGAGAACAAGATGACTATGTTTATTCTGTAGATATTTTGGACATNATGTTTTTGTGAATCAGCAAAAAGGCTTTTTTGTTTTTTTTTTTTTTTTTTTTTTTTCTTCCCCCCCTCCGCCTTAAGGTATTCCCTCCAGTTTTTCTGCAGGTCCCTGAGACTTCTGAAGAAGTTCTGTTTCTGGTTTTCAGTCGTGTTCAGAACTCAACATCTGGAGGTGTTTCTGTTGAATGACTGTTAAAAGTTTTCTTTTTAGTTGCTGCTATTTCTTGACACAAATGTTGTAACAAGGTTATACTGCAAAGTTGCAGAGTTTTGGGACTGTTAGACGTTGATTTTTAGCCAATGCAAAACAGAGGAGAATTATTTTTTCATTACTTTTTTAATCTAGTGTTCACAATTTCTCTTCTACATTCCCATCTTTTATTAAACAGAAGAGGAAACTAGTGTAAAACATTGCACTCTTTCTAAAGATTTCCCACCAGCCCCAAAGGTTTGCTCTGTTTCGCATTCGGTTTTATCTGTTTGAATCTGTTGTTCCCCTGTTGAGTCCTTTTCATCTTTCTATGTGCATGCTGCTTTTAGGCATATTTAAATTCTCTTTTCTTTTAAGCACGTGGTTTGACTAGGAATTCTTATTGTTGGTAAGAGGAAAGACTTTCTTTTTAATTCACTTGAGCTTGAGGATGACTCTTAAGATCTTAGCTAATTTCTGGTGAGGAGTAAGGCATTAGATCTCTTTTGAAGCTGAAGTTACCTGTCAGACTCTGAGGAGTATATAATGGAGTTGTTATCCATTACAAAAAGCCAGTTATGTTGGATTTTGCTATCTCTTTAACAAAAACTCTAGACTCCCCCAGATGAAGTGAATACTTTCCTCTTTTCTCTCTTACTTTACCTCATAGACTGTATCTGCCTTCAAAGACAATGTTAAAAACCCCTTTCTGCAAGAGGTCGGGCAAAGTTCTTTCAGCAGAGATCCTAAACAAAAAAATACTAGTTCTGCTATGAGTTATCTGTAACTTCAGGCTTATATTTGCATTATACATGATCTACTTACAAACTGTTTTCTGTTGTTTCCCTCGTTTTAATTGTTGAGAGTGTATGAAAGGGTAGCTGGACATTATCCTGACATTAAGTGGATTTTAAAAAAAATACATCTCCAAATCAACAATCTGTATTCCAGAATTATATTTACAGTACATAAATGCCAGCATTACATTGGATCTAAATTTATATTGTAACCAATAAAATAGCAGAAATTAATAAATTCGTGATATTGACAGAAAACTTAAATGTTCTGGAGCCAGTAAGTAAAACTGCTTACTACAGAACCTCTTTAATTTGTGTATTTTCCCCATTTATCTCGTTCTAATGGACTTGGAACTCCTGTACGTGAGCAGCATCCTCGCTGCTTCATGGAATTTCTCCCCACTTTCCTGCTGGGGAGTGGCGTCAGAAGGGCTCCTGGGAGAGCTGCTAACCAAGCCTGCCTGCGGAGCTGGGATTTGCTGCTTTATACAGACTGATTTTTTTATTTTTTTTATTTATTTTTTTTTTTTATTTGAGCTATTAATGCTGTTCGGGTGGGTAGTTTGCCTAGAGAATTAAGAGTTAAAAAGCGGGCTGGGAAAGGCTTTGGCAACCTAGAGGGAGCTAGCAAGCTCCAGCAGTGACTCATTCTGCCTGTGTCAGTCAGATAAGCATCAGCATCTGTCAGGACTGCAGGCAGGTAGGGTTAAACTCCCAAGCATGCAGGGAGCGAGGAGCAGGGAGCCTGCACTGCAGGGGTTGGGATGTTTGTTCCCGGTTCTTCAATTCTCATCAGCCCTTCAGCTACAGGAGATCTATACTGGATCCATGGTAACGGTTTTAGCACACTACACTTCCATCAGCTTGTGACAATGGGCTGTGTTCTAGTTGCTGACTGAAGAGCTGGCTTCTCTATAGAGCAAAAAAAGAGATTAGTAGTTTTGCAGTGAGTGAGGACCCGAGCGATGAAATAAATAAATAAACAAACCTCCTAAAAACTGGGATTTAATGAGCTAGGAATGGCACAGCAGGCTTTTGCATTCATTCCTTTCACACACGTAGCCAAGCCAGCAGGTAGCTCGGGTGCTGCACATCATTGAGAAGAACTTGTTCTTTTGTTCTGTGGGTTAATTAAACTGAAGCAAATGCGGGAGAATCAGCTGAAATTAAACAACTGCTTAACAAGTTAAGTGGTGCCAATTTAGATATTATAGTAAGAAATACATTGTAATTCCTGCTATTTATACTTCTCTTCAGAGCTGATTGTATCAGAGCCAGACTGCAGTGGTGTCCTGACAAGAATTCCAGATCTTTAGCAAGCTCTCTTAAATCTTACTGATATTTCTTCCCTTCCCAAAGACCAAATTTGCTTCTAGTAGCTAGAATTGGTTAGAATCTTCCAGGAGAAAGACCAGTTTGCTGTTGACTAGAAGCCCATGGTGGGAAGCTTCTTGGTAGCATTAAAGGTTAGATATATCCCTTAGCTGACTAGCAAAGGATCAGACTACATTCCGTGTCACTAATTGGAGAGGTTGGAGACATTTTCTTTTTCTAGATGAGTCCAAATTGTGTTACTTTTAGCTATATCACAGTAATAATTTTCTTAGCCTGGTGATTTGATTTGATTTAATGTATCTGTTTAAAAAAAAATCTTAACCTGGAAAAAAACCCAAACCCCAAACCCAGCAATCCCAAATCCCCAACCAAAAAGCCAGTTTAATCAGTGTGGGAGACGTTTTGCCTGCAGAGTGGTAGCCATGTTGGTAGCTTAGGGGTTAATCTCTTGTTGCTGTAATACGATTTGAGAGCAGCAGCTCAGTCTGCTTGTGTTAGCAAGATTAAAAGCAGGAGCTGCAGTGCCATTGCAAGCACTGAATGAGTGAGACTGTTTCAGAGTGAACTGTAGCTGAATTTTGTCTTTTCTTCTTGCCTTTTTTTTTTCCACCAGCTCCTCCTCCCTTCGTTCCTACTCTCAAGTCTGATGATGACACCTCAAATTTTGATGAACCAGAGAAGAATTCGCGGGTTTTATCTTCTATGTGCCAGTTGAACCCAGGAGGCTTCTCCGGTGAAGATTTGCCGTTTGTAGGATTTTCATTCATCAAGGCATTAGGGATCCTCAGATCAGAGTAAGTAGGAATTATTGCTTAGGTGGATAGGAGCCTTGGAAAAATGCAAAGGTTTATTACAGTGAAGATACTGCGTGTGGGGGAAAAGCTGTTTTAACTGGCCTGTACTTTGCTTTAGGGAAGCTGCCAGATTCTTGCTTTATCTGTTGCTGCTGTTGCTTGTGCACGTCCTACCATTCTGTGATTATTTCTGGGATGAGGGGGAGGGAAGGGAATGGAAAGACCGATTCTAAAACAGTTATTGTTAAAATTGTTGTTCAAATACTTTGAATTAGTTGTTGCTGTTAACCAGTGAGCAGTAGCTGGTTGCATTGCTGGTATTGCAGATCCCTGAATGAGGGAGAATACTAAGGAGTTCAGAGATGGAAAAGGGGGGGCTGTTATTTTATTGGGTCAGAGAGTGGGCACCAAGTGCTGGGGCTGTGTAAGGCTGAACCAGGGATCCACAGAAATGGAGCTGCGCTGATCTGGGGTTGTGCAGCAATGGGTCAGTGAACAAGAGAAGGACCTTCCCAGCAGCTGACTCTCTGCTGTTGGGTCAAGTTAAATACTAAGACTGGACGTTGCTGTGTTGTGTGTTAAGAGACTGGAGGTTCAGATGAAGTATGCAGGGTATGTGTTTGTGGAGGGAGGTAAAGATCTAGAAAAAATAGTTATCAATTGAAAGAAAACAAGCGTTCTGAGAGAATGGAGTCGGTGAAAAAGCGTCATATAAATAGTACGGTATAAACCATTTGGTGTAGTGGGTGGTTAGTTTCTGATGACAGAGCTATTGAAAAAGTGTTAGTGCAGTACGTTAAGTTGGGAAGTCCTTACCTTGACATCATGAGGCCTCTCAGGAATGCGATGTCTTTAGCTGGGTTAGTGACTCAATGCACTAAGGCGCTGTGTTTTCATGTCAACCATCGTTCATTGCTGCTAGCGAGTTCCCTTAAGGGACTTGGTTGTCAATCCGTCTAATGGTTTTCATTCTTTTTTTATCATGTTGGTTGGATTAATTGCTCTGCGGTAAGTGTGTAACCAAATCTGGTGATACTCTTGACATCTTTGATCTTGCCCACACCGTGAATCAAGGTTATATGGTGGTTATGCCAGTAATAAGAAAGGAATCTTTGTCCCTCCTCAGCTGAGTTGCTTTTATGACAAAAGAGGAAGGAAGGGAGAGGACATAACAACCAAAAAAGTATTCTTTTGATGAAATGATCTAATATTGTCAGAAGAAATAGAGAAATGGAATGTTATATCTGTAGATACCTGGGGTTAAAATCCATCTTGATTTAGAAGTGAGATAACTTACGGTGTTATCTTTTCTGCCTGGGGAACTGCAATCCATCTGTCAAGGCTGCATGGCCATTCATGTAACAGAAGAGGCTCAGCAGTGACCACAGATGTGTGATAAAAAATATATGTGTAGTTGGGGCCCAAGACTAGAACTGAAGAGAAGCGTGAGGTAAAGTCTCAGAAGCAGCAGTGTAACTATGCAGGAGGCTGAAGGCTGAAAAGTAATATTGATACAGCAGATTGATGGATATGATTTCTTTATGGGGCTAGTACCAAAGCATTGAAGTTACATTTGAATTTTGGTGTTAGGTGAGAAGGGAGAAGGCAAAAGAAAATAGAGATTGATGTGCTCTGGAGAAATTTTGACTGAAGTAAAATTTCTGTTTGGTGTGGCCTGTTTTTTCCTAAGCTGGAACAGAAAGACATCATGTACTTACTTTTTTTTTTTTTTTCAATGAGAACTTGATAAATGCACTTTGATATTTTTAGCAGTAAATACTTGTGTTTTGTTCTAAGAAGGTGATTTAAATATGGCAAAGAGTTTGGAGACTTGAATTTTTTTTTATTTAAATAATGCAGTGACTAGTTTATTCTCAATATTACTGCAACACTGGGTCATAAAGATATCTTCTTACTTAGAAAATATTGTGTGATGTATCTTGTACTTGAGGGAATAAAGTACTGTTTTGGTCCACACAAGCTTGAATATCAATTTCTAGATGGGAAAGAGAACAGTAAATGGGGGATAGGCTTGTCTGTTGTGAATCTTGGGATTCGTCCTCTGGAACGTCCTAGGTAATTAAGTTTATCAGTCTAGAATTTTTCTTCTTAAAATCTTTCCTCTGAAAGTCTAACCCTTATGGTTGCTAAGTGATGCAGATCTGTTTTCCTGTGCCTGCAGCATGAGAGCTCTGATGCCTCTAGTGCTGCTCACAGTTAGGCCAGGCAACTGCAGAGTGCCCATTAACATAGTCCTTGAAACTTTCACTGCTTTTAATTTGAGGGCCACCAAGCTCTCAGGTTTAGGGTTATACTCTTGCCCTTGTTCACTGGACAGTGAGAAGCCATGACTGAGTTAGGAATTTCAAATTCTTCAGGGAAAGAGCAGTTCAAAAAAATTGCTCAGAAGAAGTATAAAAGAAGTTCTCTTTTCCATTCTTGTCTTTCTCCCAACCACTTAGGGTTAGAAAGGGTTACCTAAGTCACTTAGACCTGTTGCTAGGAATTGTATAGTGAATTGTACAGTGTGAAGTTTAGAAGGGTCCACTGCATGAAAATGTTCTGTATGTTGCCCCATATCATGACTTTTGGGAAGAATGTGTGCCCCTGTAACAAATGTAACAAAAGAGCAAAAGGCGTGGGAATGATGTGTTGTAGAAGCAATCAGGAGAAATCAAGGGCATTGCTTATGTCATAGGTTCCTGTACTACCAAAGTGTGTGTTACATACCTCTCCTATACCAATCCAAGACCTGGGATCAAGCTGCAGAGAAGAACCAGCCAACTCCTTCTGCCATCATGGCCTCTGAACCTTTGATTTGGGGGAGAAATGCCCATCTGGCTGCTGGTTTGGCTGCCAGCATGTGACTGTGACAAGATAACAGGCAACTGGGAGTTTAATTCCATTAAAAGCCAGCCCCACCTTACTTCCTCTCCCTAACTGTGGCTGATCTCCAGTGCATAGAACAAATGAGAGGAACCCTTAGATGCCAGAAATATGCATCAAGTGGTGAAAGAAAATTCTTCTTGTCCTTTGCAGGTGACTAGCAGAAGCTCTAGAGCATAAGATAAATACGTTATAAATCCAGAGCTAACCAGATATACCAAAATATCTAATAAAAATGAATACCTAATAAAATATACCTAAATACCTAATGAAAATAAGTACCTAATTAAAAAAAAATTGTTTATACTGTAATTTTTTGCCTGCCTCTGTCCTCCCTTAGACTGGAGTAAGGGGCGAAAGGGGCCTGACTACTTCTGATACAAAACTTATGTTGATTCAAACTACTCGCTAAATCAGAACCTAGAGAGATATTCACAGGTCGGGCTGATGGTGGAACTAGTACCTAATCTCAATTACCTCTTAGAATATAATAAATATAATCCCAGTAATTTTTGAATTCTGGTCTGTGAGGCTTTGGGTAGATGGTCTAAATTGTTTCTGTAAATTGCTAAGAAGGAATTTGTCGAGGTTTTTATTTTTTAAAAAAATGTAAAATTTGGTATGGATTTGTGATTGTCATTATAAAACACTGAGAGTTAAAATGGGCCATTCTTCCAAAAAGAAGGACTACGGCTTTCTTCCAAGAGTTTGTCGGGTTCTGGTAAACTCTTTCACCAAAGATAGCTTAAAGAGGAAGCAGAGGGTGAGCATACCAAAAATACGCTTCGCTTCAGCTAGCTCTATTCACAGATTGATGGTATCACTGTTTGGTTTCGGTTGGTTTTTTTTTTTAGGCCTGAGCAAGCATTTACGAGGGGGTGGAAGGTACAGATGAGTATAATGCTAAAAAGAATAGAGCATGAGGGACGGGGGATGAGATTATAGGCATGTTGTGTGGGGGCCAGGATTGGGACAGATGGTGTTAATCGTTGCGAGAAGGAAGAAGCACAGGTGAGTTGGGGGTTTATAAGCGGCCTAAAAGGACAAAGGAAGGTATGAGGTATGATGCGTAAGAGAGGTTAGATACGAATTTGATACCTTAGAATCATCATATATCTTTTCCTGTAATAATACTTTTATTTCTTCTTTGTCTCAGCCACGTTAAGACTGGAGGAGCTTTTACACAAGTAGCACCATTTTTGATAATTGTGCTAGTTGAGGCTGTTGCTGCTCTAGCTGTGAAAGCACTGGCTAGTCAGCTCCAAGTTAACTTGACTTTTAGTCATACGGACAGTGCTGCTTTTGAAAGGAAATTGGTGCACAGCTAGTGCTATGAGCTCCCGGTACTATAGACTTGACTTTGGGGTATTTTTAATCTATTATTGGAATTTTCTTGTTGATATATACTGGTTACCTTTTGTTAATCATTTTTTCACACTTCAGAGGAAGCAGCAGAAACTGCTCTGTTGTGCTGAGAGAATTGATCCAGATGTAGCAGTTAACTAAATGAAATACTCGGAGATGGTACCTACCTGAATGATAGCTTTGCTTCATGGCTTTTGATGTTGGATTTAATGTGGTTAATGTCTGAGATGATGCTGACTGGGGAAGAATCTAAGTGCCATAGCAATGTGGGTATTTTCCACCTTGTCAAGCTGTGTTGAGAGCTTATATCACCATGACAAGGCTTATTAGATTAGTTGGTATTCCATTTCTCTTGATTTCCTCTGTCTGTCCTCTTTCTGATACTTTGAAGGTTGTATGGATGTTCATGAAGTTGTTCTAATATAATTTGTACACAGGAAAGCATTACTGGGAAAGGACGTCCTTTAAATACAGTGTGTCTGGGGCTGACTGAAATCAGCTTCCCTTGGAGATAAGATTTACTGTTTCCATGGCAGGAAACTCACTGTGTCACCAGCACATGCATTTTTAAGGGATTTCTTCCTCTCTTTGGACAGGGACGAGGAAGAATTGTAGTTCTGGTATGTAGCCTTCTGTTTCCTTACAAAACTGACACCAGCCCTGAGGAGCAGCTCCCTCTACAGTCACCTCGTGAAATCCGGAGCGGGGGCGGTGGGAGCCCCCTGTGCCCTGCCTGGAGCTCGGGATGCTGCCCGGAGCCCTGCCCGCTCCTTCCAGGGCTGCAGAGCACAGGGATGCTCTGGGGTGGCTTTTTGGGAGACGTTTGTGAAATGCAAAATGGTGGTGTGATGTTAAGCTCTGATGCTTTTAAGAGCAAAGAAAGGAAATAAGCAAAAATAACAAACGAAGTGAGCCCTGTTGCAGACCTGAAACAGAAGCAGCAAATAAAAGCAGTTCTGTGGGACCTGTCTAGAGTTATCTTAGACAATGCCTCAGATTTGAAAAGAATAAAAGTAAAAAGGTGATTGCTAATGTTTAAACTATAATTAAAATAACTAAATTAAAATAATTGCTTTAGCCAGTGCAGTTCAGACCTGTAAAACTAAATTTTTATTATAAAAAGATTTTCAGACTTCTCTTGGTACACATTTGCAACTATTTACATACGTTTGATTAACATTTTAAAGCAGATTCCTTAGTGTCTTTTTTAGTTAATGTGAGTTTTAATTTGTATTTTTAGACTGCTTTTCTCAACCATTCATTTTTAGCCTTGTTTGTACACCCAGCTGTTATGGGATTTAATATGCATCTTTCTCAGATGGTTGCCTTTCCTCTGTAGGAGTATAGACATGCTTTATAAATTGAATGTTAAATATGATAATCTGATGGATCGGATTGATTGGACCAGGACTAAAGGAACGCTTTGGAAAACCATTCACTTTGAACATTTGTTTTTTGTTAAGTCCTGGTCATATTTGGTTTGTTGACATGCAGGATTCTTTTTTCCAAGGTTTTTCCACATCTGGTTTCCAAAGGAATATTGACATTTGACCTTTCAAGGCAGAATTGGTAGATTTTGCTTTATTTGTTTGGTAATATTAAAACAATATTTCCTAATGACCGCCTAAGGTATCTATTGTATAATATATGTATCTATTTTGATACATATATGTTGCTGCAGCATTTCAATAAAAATCCCTGTCTCTTTTTTTTTATTTTAATTTTTTTCTGACTATCCTGCATGTCTATTTGGATTAAGGAGTAGATTTTTCTCAGAAAATGGTGGTGATGGAATCAAACTTTCCTTAGTGTTAAGAAGAGACTGTGCTGCTGTGTGTGGGTGTATGGCTATATGCAGAGAGCTGCTCAGAGCTCATTTCTCTCTGTGGGGATAACTGGCTGCATACCAAGCTGTGGCCAGGAGAAGCAGAAAGCAATGTGTGGGCAGACTCCGTGATCTTTTATTAGCACCTTCATTGTACTTCAGCGTTTTCATCTATCAGTTAACACTGGTTCCATCATTAACTGCTTAAATATCTAGTTTGAATCGTTTTATGCGAGGGAGAATGTGATTTTTAAAATTATGTTTTGATTTGTGTACTTAATTTTTTGGTTGCAAATTACGTATTTAAGACTGCGAAGACTAAAAATATGCCCCAACACATTGAGTGGCTTCCTATCCTTTTCTGTAATGAATTTAGACAAACAGAAATTGTAAACTTCTTAAATATTGAGTCCAAATTAGACAGAAAGCTTAAGAACATGTAAATATTTTCCCCAGCTTTCTGGAGTCAAATTGTTTCAAATAGCACAGTTAAGTTGTGTCTCACGAAAGAAATTACTTACAAGTGGAACTCTGAAGTTTTGCAGTGTGACTAATCATATTGATATTGATTTGAGTTCGTAGGGATCATATGAATTGGGTTAGGAACGTTTCAGTTTGATTTTGATTCACAGGAGGTAACTAAGGATATTAAATGCTTCTTCCTGTGGTGCAGAATATGACATGTTAAAGTATTTAGGGCTTTTGTACTTTGATGATAATTAAAAAGTCTGTTTAAAAAGAAAGGACAAAATAAAAAGTAGTTCTCTGAAAATTTGTTATCTTTCTAAATGGTTACGTTGACTTCATGCTTCGTTTTCACTGTGCTTATAAATTCCTACAAGTTATGCAAAGTTGTTGCTGTGATTTATTGTTTTGCATTCTGACATAACTGTCACTGATGGAAAATATTAATATTGTAACTAGAAGTACCCATAGATTATTTAATAATGATCCAGTGTCATCAGGTTTTATGGTATGTTTGATGTGAGATGACGGCTGTTAGACTGGGGTTGCTGCACCTTTCTTTTAGCTCGGTGTAACTACCCAGTGACTTTACCAAGGCTGCCAAAGTGTAGATTTCTGTACCTTTTGCCTATATTCATGTGTTGTTTGGCTTTGCTCTTTTAGATCTGTTTTTTCAAGTGTGGATTCTCCAGCCAAAGTCAGCTCCATGGAAAAGAAACTTCTTCTCAAGAGCAAAGAACTCCAAGACGCCCAGGACAAGTGTCACAAGGTATTTATTTAGGCGATTGGCCATCTCCATTGCTCGAGGAATCTGCAACCTCTGTATGTCCAGGGATCTGTCAGATGCTACTGATCATCCAGACTCGTGGTGGGCAAAGTGCTTTTCCTTCAGTGAGGTGGCTTCCTCTCCAGTACAAAGGGAGATGAATTTAGGTCAAGCTGTTGCTGTACATACTTTTATCTTAACAAGAAGCGGCTCTGGATTTTAAACAGTCCTTTTCTCAGCGTGAATAGACGACTGCTGCTTCCTGCAGGCCGTACCTCTTCATCATACACACAGTTACAGCAGTACTGCTCTGAGGTTCTCTTCCTAACTCATCAGCTTCTACTTGCATAACTCTTGTCACGTCACTGGTTACGGTGAACATCTTATAACAGTTGCTGTGCTCTCCAATAAAGGGAACCTGGTGGAGTCTTTTAAAACTTACTGCTTGTTTGAGACTTTTATAAGAGTTCAATTACTTTTCTCCCTGCTCTGTTTTGGATTTGACCGTTTGTTCCTGACAAGGAGATGGGGGGAAACCATCTTCTGGTCCAGCATGGATTTGGGATAAGGTTAAAGTGATCCATCTCTGCAAGTCAGGTGAAAAATGATTGTGTCTTCTGCTCACTGGGGTTCGAAGAATGACTGAATATGAACAAGCAGCTTGAATGAATGGGGTGACTTAGACTTACTACTTGTCCTTAAGAAGAACTGTGCATTCCTGGAGCAGAGACAATGGTATTGGAATTTAAACACCATTTGGAGAAATATAGCTAGAAGTCTCTTGGAGACAAATTCCTTACAGACAGCTCTGAAAGTAGGCAGTTAACAAAGCTTTTGAAGCCCCCTGTATAACCTCTTGATATTTATTGCAGATGGAGCAGGAAATGACGCGGTTGCACCGGAGAGTGTCAGAGGTGGAGGCTGTACTTAGCCAAAAGGAGGTGGAACTGAAAGCCTCTGAGACCCAGCGATCCCTCCTGGAGCAGGACCTGGCCACCTATATCACAGAATGCAGTGTGAGCCCTTACACCAGCCATTTCAGCTCTGAAGGCCTGAAATCTGGTGGCCTTTGCCTTTCTCTTCCATCACTGTTTCAGTGGGGTACTTGATGGAGAGAAAATTATATGTGAGAGGATATCTGTGGAATACGGAGTCCTGAATTGTTTGCGGAGGCTTGCTTAATTCAAAGTTTGTTTTGTGGTTGTGTGCTTAGAACATACAGGAATAACTACTCTCCTGGTCTTGCTGAAACTATTTGTGATGTTTGTCTTACTGGCTGTGCTTGAGTTTGACTTCTCCCAGATTTCTTAACCAGAGCAGGATTGGGCCTAATCTGTGCCTAGACAGAAAATCTTCAGGGAGAAGAGGATTAGGAAACCATTGTGTTGCCTCCATCGGTGGGATTCTGAGTTCAGACTGATCCAGTTCCCCAGCATAATGTCAGGGATGATGCTATTTTTCAGATAGAAGATAAAAATGAGGCCTTAAAACCATGTCTTCAAAGATCATTTGGCATTTCTCATGGGAGCTGGAATGTCTGCCCAGTTGTCCTGGCAAGATTCCAATGAGGATATTTTCATTCTAGTTAATACACTTTATATTTTCAATTGGATAGAATACTCTGTTTCCCCTTGTACCAAGAACTAAAAATCCAGATAATACTCTGTTTCAGAGAGTTGAAAAGCGTTTCTAATGGGGTTGGTTTGTTGGGAAGCAGGACTTAAAACAAGAATCAGTGATTTTCCTATACCAGGTGCTACTGGGGTAAATAAATAAAGGGAAGTTTGTATCTTTCTGTTGAAGAATAATATGTATGGTTGATAGGAGCACCACTGCTCTGCCAAAATTTGCAGTTAAGGTGTGTGGTAAGATACAGAAGCAGCTCTTCTGTTCTTTGTAGAAGTTTAGCAATGATTAAAGGATTTAGCTCACTTAACAGTAACAAGAAAAATGAGTAGGCCTGTTAGTCACATGAAGTTGAAGGATTGTATCTAGGTTGTGAATTAATAGTCCTAGATAAAATATAGATAAATGCTGTCAATAATGGATGCCTTTTGTGATCTCTGTTGGGTTTTTGTCTCTAAACCTGAAGTGAGGAAGTAGATGAACTAAGATTTCAGGGGAGTAAACAGTCCTTGTGAAATGGGCTGGTTCTGTCCAGACAGAAGCAGCACCGGCCATGAATTTCTTTAGGGTTCCATTATTGGTGCCTTGATTTTTGTGATGCCTGGCTGCAGTCAAGGAGGCATCAGTATAGCTGTAGACCTTTATTATACAGCCATCTGAAAAAGCAAGGACTGTCTTGAACATTTTGCTTTCTGCAGAGCTTAAAGCGAAGCCTGGAACAGGCACGGATGGAGGTGTCTCAGGAAGATGATAAGGCGCTACAGCTACTTCATGATATCAGAGAGCAAAGCCGAAAACTGCAAGAGATCAAAGAACAGGTACACCTGCTGCTTCGGGGAGCAGAAGGGCTCTCTACAAAGAGATGCTCTTGACATGTTCTAGCTCTGTTGCCAGGATTAGGTTTTATGTTGGTAGGCTGTGATGACTCCCAGTTTGTGTGTTTTCTTATGGTTTCTTAACATGAGAAGCAACAAAATTACACTTCTGTCTATATTGCAAATAAGCACAAACTCCAAACTTCAAGTTTTTCTTTTCCTAGTCCTGAAGATAGTTTTTCTATAAAACCCGTTTAGCAGAGTGTTGCTTTAGTATAACCTGCATTAGAAATGAACTATCCATTATAAATGGTCAAGCTACACAAATGACACAAGTTCATGAATCTTTACCTGGGAAAGAATGGAGTTTGTGTTGGTTTTTTTTTTTTTTTAATTTTATTTTTCCTTCTGTTAAATCTGGACATTTAAAATGCTTAATCTTCCAAGATGGAATCTGTGTTGCCTAACTGTTCTTTTCCTAATTTAATATATTTGCAAATAGATTTTGATAATTTTTTTTCCACCAGAAGAATGTTGAAAATTCATTAATCTGTACAATTGTTCATAAGGAATAAAAAAGTCAAAATTAAATGAAGATATGGTGACAAATGTAGACATTTTTAGGACTTAAAAATGGTCTACAAGACAGAACCTATTCAATTTTATGAGTTAATAGCAACATATTGTATTGAGAAAAAGAAATTGAAATTTGCTGTGACATTCAAACAATTCTTTGCAATTATCTGTTGTTTTTCATGTTCAGAGCACTTAACAAACATTGACTGTCTAATTTCATACTGTTTGAGACAAGGAAGCCCAGAAACCTTGGTAGTAATTCTCCAGACATGAGCAGCTCTTATGTAAAAAGTAATGAAATGCAAAAACAACCCCCTGGATGTAGCAGGCCTCTATAGACTTCTCTGCAGCATTTTTCTGGATTGTTCTTTTATGTAATACAAGGGATCTAAAGCTCAGTACTCTCTATTTTGGTGTTTCATTAGCAAAGTTGCTTTACATACTGAAATGTGGAACATTTTTTGGCCATGATAAATATCAATAGATTCTTTGGTTGTACTGCATGAAACAGAAGAAAAATAGTGCAAGTAATTTCTAATCAAATATTTTGTCCCAGAGTCATTTAATTTGGCTTGTGAAGATTCATAATGACGTAAAAATGCTGCTTAGGTCAACAAATGGATCTGTAATATGCTGCAGACTTTCAGGTCTGGGGGTTCTTGTGAGCTATCTGAAACCCAAGTGCAAGAACAGTGCAACAAAATATGCAGAGATGGTTCTGCTGACTCATTCCAGCAAGTGGACCTTGGCCATTAAAGACTTGGATCACTATTTTTAGGTCAGATGGAACTGGGAGGTGAGATAGAAGAGTCCCTTAGAGTTTTGCCGCTGGAAACCTTAAGTTTGAGAGAGAGGCGGTAGAATGAGCAGCAAATCAGAATCTTCAAAAAGCAACAATAAGGCTTTTGGTATTTCCAGGGCAAGACTGTAGATTCAGTTTAACCTCAGGTACTTGAATAGAGGAGTGTGGTGGGTTTGTGGGTTTCTTTCTATGGGGTGTGTGTTTGCTTTTTTTTTGTTGTTGTTCGATTTTTTTTTTGTTTGTTTGTGTTTGGTTTTTTTTTAACTAAATCTGTGTTATGGTCATTACTTGATGAAGACCCATATTGAGTGGATGAACTTGCGGCAAATCAGAGTCTATATTTTTTGAAATATGCTTGTTTGTATGCAGCTACCCTGATGTGATTTGCTTCTGGAGTATGCCCTGAGCTTTGCCTGTCCGTTAATATGCGCTCAAGAACATCCTGATAGTTTTTAAACTATGAGCAATGCATATGCAAGAGGTATTATTCTGGGTCACCTTGAGTGATGACATCTGTTCCTCTGACCTGACCATGAGATTTATTCAAAGGTAGTCTTGCAAACGTCAAGAACCAGGAAAAAAAAAAAAATTACTAATTATCTCTTCTTCTTCCTTCTTTTCTCCTTCCCCATTCTCCTCCCTTCCCAAATACTAATTTTCACAGTGGCAACTGTAGTCATACCTGTAATTCTTTGGTCAAGTGTTTGCTGATAAAAATTCCAAATATTTTAGGAAGTCTTAACAAATTGTGATTTCTGAGCAGGACATGTACTCCTTCAAACCATTCTGCCTTTTCTTATTCACAAGTGTATTTGTTTGAAATGAATATTTGAGTTAATGTATGCTCACATATTATAAAGAGGCTGTAATCCTTTCCAGCAAGAAAATAAGATCATCTGTAGAGAGACTAACTGGGAAGAGAGAGTAGGTCCCCTGTCTGCCTTGCGAACTGGAGAACCAATTTGGGAATTACAAACCAAAGAGCCATTCTGCCCTGCTCTGCGTCATGGACAGTAACGTGAGCTGTTAAAGGCCATTTCTTTAAATATCAGCGTAAGCTCTCCATGTTGCTGGAGAATCACAGGCTGACATACGGGTCAGTGTTCGTGCAATCACTTGTCTAACTAAAGACAGCTGGAAGGAGCGATGACAAACCTGATTTTGTCATGAGACAGTTACTCTTCTGCATATGGGAGTAGTCAGGCATATTGTATGATATTAAAGTGGAAAGAAAGATAGACTCCCCCACTGACAGTCCTTCAGAATCTTTTTACCTAGCTCTTAATGTGCGTGTTTTCTACTTGTTCTTAGCTTCATAAAAATACTTTTTCTTGGTTGTCTTGGTTCTTGTTTTTCTTTGGTTTGGCTTTTTATTTTTCCATTTAGAGTAATTTTATAAAATGTATACTTATAGGACTTAGTGAATGCTACATAAACATCATTAAATGCTTTTTTCCAGTGAAGATACAAGCAGCAATCTCACGAGCTAGTCTCAGTTTTGAGTACTCAGTCCTGCTGAGAGAGTGAATTCAAATGTTCTTTTCTTCTCCCACCTTCCCCATCCAAATGCCCTATGTGCTAGTGTCCTGCATAGGGAGTCCTTATTTCTGCCCATGCAGATCAGTATCTTCTATGGGCAGTGTGATTTTTAGTCAATTTTTTTGTAAGTTAATATTCTCTCTCTGGAGGAAATAACTGAGGGCTAGAAGCCACGGTACGCTACCCCTCTGCTTCTCCTTTCCTTTTACCCAAGCTGTGCAGATCGCTGGTAATTGTTATGTTATCAGCCTGAGAAAACATGTCTTGAGGGAGCATCTGGGCATTTAGTCGAGACATCAACTCAAAGGCACGTTTCTGTTTCAGAAATTAGAAATGTAAGTAATTTTTATCATTTGTAAGTAGATTTACTTATGTGTTTCTGCAGTGAAGAAATTCTCAAAAACTCTATGTTTTGACTTGTGTAGGTATTGCCTTGAAAACAGAAAGACTCAAACTAGAATGCCAGGTTATGTTAGTTTATTTAGCTTGTATTGTTTTATTTTGTACTTTAGTTTTCTTCTACGTGTTCTTAAATGCTCCTCTTGCCTGCAGTCAGTATTCTGGGATCTGCTGCTCCAACTATTTCCCCTGTTGCCTCTAAAATGTAGTACCTTTTCCTTCCACCACAGGAGTATCAAGCTCAAGTAGAAGAAATGAGGTTGATGATGAATCAATTAGAAGAGGATCTTATTTCAGCTCGCAGGCGTAGCGATCTTTATGAATCGGAGTTGAGAGAGTCCCGACTGGCAGCTGAAGAATTCAAACGTAAAGCTACTGAATGTCACAACAAGTTGCAAAAGGTAGTTTAGGCTCTGTGGGAGAGGGGGGGGCTTGAATTTCTAGTGCTGTTATACACACACACACACACACACACGTTGTGTGTGTCCTGTAAGATTAGCATCATTTGTACAACCCATACAAAATATCTTTCAATTCTATACCCAAATAATGTAATTTCTATTATGTGTAACTGCTTGCTTTTAAATTGCATGAGGTGATGACTAGATAGAAGACCGGTGTATTTTAACTTTTCCTGAGACTTTTATATATTTTATATTTAAGTTACAGGTTAAAGATCAAGGGAAAAATGAATCGGGAGAGTTGTATTGCAAATTGGAGAAGGTATGCTACTTCCATGTCCTGGAGTTTGCTTCCTGGGTCTGGCTATCCTGTTCTTAATGGATTGTGTTCAGAAGCTAGGCAAGGACAGGCTGCTATGTGTAATCTGAGTTTGGAGTTAGGTTAGCGATAACTAACGGCTTTCTTTATAAATAAAAAGTAGCAAATGAAAGATAAAAAGAATTCTGAATATTCTTATTCTGAACAATCTACTTGGTGACCAAAATATGAAAACAAACAGAAGTTAGTAAAATGGGAGTAGGTTTGCCAAGGAACATTTTGGTGTGTTGGAACTTACAGGGAGAAACAAAGGCTTTTGGATAGTAAAGTAAAATAAATATGGTATCATAAGTAGGGAGCATTTTTTCCATTTTGGTTTTATGACTCTCTTTCCCCCCATCTTTTTGTTTAACCGTAGATCAATACAGAGCAGCAGGCCAAAATTCAGGAGCTGCAGGAAAAGCTGACAAAGGTAATGTCTGGGTAGTGAAAGTGAATTTTCCACGAGATTTTCCTGTGAAACCTTAATGCAGAGGAGGGATGCACTTTGTTTGATCCTCAAAAATAGTATTAGTCATAGCATGGGCGATAAGGAAAAGGGGGTGGGAACTGGTATCTGAAATCATTGGTGTTCTCAATATGCTTTTGGCTCTTGAGACGTGTCAACAGTGTTTATTTTTACAAATGAAGCTGAGTCAGAACTGGAGTAGTGTAGAGAAATTCTGGTTTAAAAGGCCAGTTTGGGTATGCCGTGTGAAATATGCTGGTCCCTTGCTTCCAAACACAGTATTCAGATGTTTTTAGCTCACTAGGAAAATACATATTGGACCTAATTTAGTCTCTCTTCATTTACTCTGATTTAATTGCAAAATCGCTTTCCAATTATTCACAGTAAAAATGTTGTATGATAAGAGTTCACAACAGAATTAAAATACCTTTACAATGTATGCTGAAGGAGGTATTTAATGTTGCAGATTGTCGCTTAAGAGGACTGTAAGAACTTCTCTTATTGGCGTCTTCCAGTAGAAAAGTAAGGGGCGGTCATAATAATCCACTGAGAGAACTTATCAAACCTGACACTTGCTGAGAAAGGGCTTTTGCAAGAGTTAGTGATATAGATTGTGAATAAGAGGCCAAAACTGTGTAGAAATAGTATTTCTAATATTTCAAAACAGCCATGTTTTAATCTTCCCTCCCTTTTTCTCCTTTCATTAATTCTAAGGAATTATCTGCAGAGCAACAGGTTATTGTAGTAAGAGTGTTTTGCTAGCTCTTTCCAAGAACTTGAAATTTGGGGGTAGACTTCACTTTGAGTACACAGAGAACTCTTGGAAACTTGCAGCACAGCAAGACAAAAGTGGAGATCTCCTGGATTTTCATTTTTCTGTGAAACAGAAAGGAATTATGTAACAGAAGTTGGAGTTTGTATCTTCCTGCACATGTTTGTAGGTGGTCAGAATTTTAGATTGCTAGGCCAAAGTTCCGTAGCAATTTTATTCAGAATGTTGACCATCTTGAGGTTATGAACTTTTCACATGCTGTGGTGTTGTGTGTTTTTGTTATAACACCTTTCTCTTTTCTCCCCTTTGGACCTTTAGGCTGTGAAAGCTAGCTCAGAGGCTACTGAACTTCTTCAGAATATCCGTCATGCAAAGGAAAGAGCTGAGAAGGAGTTAGAGAAACTGCAGAATCGGGAAGACTCTAATGAAAGCATGAAGAAGAAATTGCTTGAAGCAGAGGTGAGCGGAGAACCTCTGTGTCGAGTAAATTAGTTATTGGAATGTTTAGGAAGCCTCATCTGGATGACTCTGAACAGCTTGTATCCCTGTAGTAACTCTTCATAGGAATACATGTTACACATTAATCCATTTTTAATTAAACAGTGTATATTCCTTTGAAGAAAACTGAGAGGCTTTTTATTTTCAGTGTGGAGTCAAGAAGGACGTGTGGTTTGCATAAGGGATTTGGGGCACGATGAGGTTTTCAAATGTAAAAGACAACTGTATACTGACTGTTTCAGCTGACTTTTTCTAGAAACTACTCTGCTTTGTGATACTGCAGTTGGGTATCCTAAATGGCAGTTAATCATTGCTCTACAGGAACGGCGCCATTCTCTGGAGAATCAGGTGAAGAGATTAGAGACTGTGGAACGAAGAGAAAACCGTCTAAAGGAAGACATTCAAACTAAATCTCAACAGATTCAACAGATGGCAGAAAAAATTCTGGTGAGCAGAGGTGAAAATGAAAGGTAAAGGGTAAGAGTTTGTAAGAAAGGGATAGGAAAGGAACAGAAGACATAGAGTTGCATTGAATAAGGTGGAAGTTGTTGAATAAAGGGATTTGTTTCTTGTACCAGTCATACTGGAGAAGGCTTAAGTGCTCGAATTCTGTTTGCACTTTTAGTTACAAACTCACTCCCGTACCTTTAGTTTTAATACTACTTTAAAATTCTAGTTGTCTCAGTGGGAGCACTTATAAGTCAGCTTGTAATATTTAAATTGATTACCTAATGATGGTTTCAGAAGTAAAACATCTCAGTACAGCATACTGCAACAACAAAAACATTGATACCTAGCTTTTAAACTAAATTGCAAAGGAATTTAGAGGTCAGATCTACTTGAAATGCTTACATTTTGAAGCAGAGAGAAATTAGTCATCTAAACTGTTCATCTCCAAAGATAATATTTGTCAGGAATCCATTTCACCCACATACCTTCTCTGTTAGCAATTTCTTGTTTCTCTCCTTGCTAAACCTATGTAATCTCTACAGCAAGTTGGTACGTCAGTTGAAGTGAACCAAGCTGAGGGTGTTTCTAATACTTTCGCTTCCTGGGGACAGGAAGCAAAATTTTATAGCAAAATAATGACATTTATTTTGCGTTTCTCATGAGTTCTCTTTCTGCTTTGTCAATAAGATAAAGGAAAAAAGGTTACTTTTTATTGGCAGCAATCCTTGAGTGTAGATACTCCTGACGAAGGCCAAATGGAAATGTATAAATCACTGTATTTGGAGTCAAGAGTGATCCAGACTTATTCTGGGGAGTAGCTGCGTGTAAAAACTTTAGCATCAGAAAGGCTGAGCGCTCTCAAGAAAAGATAGAATCAGTTGTTTAGTGGTGCTGTTTCTTGCTGATTGTTTTGATTACTTGAGTGCATGGTAAGTGGGAGACTATGGTTTTGCTGGGCACGGAGCCAACTTTATGTTTAGAAATAATGTAAGACTTCGAATTGTTGCATTGGCCTCTTCTGCTTATTTGGGGATTGCTCCTTGGTTTTGATTAGGTTCTTTGTGGACAGGAAAAACTGGAAGAGAATGCAGAAATATTGACTAATTGTTTGACACCATGGGATATGTTTAGTTCTTATAGATAGTTTCCATGGAGTTCTGATAGAATGTTGGCACGATACAAAAGTATCTCATAAAAAAAGTCAAATAGGCATTGAAGAAATAATCCTATAGAGTCTTTCGTAGTCCCTTTGCAGCTCTGATCTAGGAGCACAGGGTAACAGTTTTCCGTTTTCCTCCACTTCTACCCTCAAGCTGATATCTTGAAACACTTTTGACTTTTCCTGGTATAGGAAGGTGGGAAGGGAGCTGAAGATACAGAATTGCATAGAATAAGGTGGGAATTGTTGAATGAAGGCATTGGTTTCCTGTATGCTCATCTAGCAGTACCTGAAAAGTACCCGCTGCTCTCAGATAAATAAGAAACAAGAAATAAGTTAGAGAAGCTACTTATTACTGCTTGAAAGTTTAAATCATTGCTATGATGCTAATAACAAAGTTAACGCTACGTAGAGAATAGTAAGAAGCGGAATGGTAAGAGATTACCTTTTTAAGCCCACACTGGCTGTTAAGCGCCACTGCAGAAACTGGTGAAGCTTCTACAACGATATGAGCAGTCTGATGCTGGTAGCTTTGAAGCTGCTGCTGATCTGGTTATCTGATTCCCTGCCAGGACCTGAAACATGTGGGCTTCTGAGGGAAGTGAGTTGTCCCTCTTGTTGCTGGGAGACATATTTCAATTGCAAAAGACCAGCAATCTCCATTCCTTGCAGAAGTGTCGGGTACCAGGCACTGCAGATGACCTACTTTTGGTGAACCTCCTCTTTGATTCTCACTCTGGAAAAAGAGATCTATTGCAATTACCGGAGAAAAAAATCTTTGTATGTTTTCAAGATGAGAAAGACCAGAAAAAAGAATATGAAAAGAGCTAAAGTAGAAATATCAGGAATTTTTCCTGTGCTATGCAGTGATGAAGGCAAGCAGGAGATGTGGGTGCATCCCTAAACCTGAAGTTGTCTATGCAAGAGGTGATCCAGTGGTAATGAATGGCAGACCTAGATCTGCCCCTTGTGCTAAGGAGATGGTTGGAATGGCAAATATAACAATGAATGAGCATCAAATTCTGAGCTCAACTCTTGCGAGCTGCCCTGTTGAAAGGTGATTATAGATCAGTTGCTGCGCACCCGGGAAAGTGAGGAGCGCCGAGGGCTCACACAGAGGAGCTCGAAGCTCTGTTGGCTTGACAGGTGAGTCTTCCCCGTGGCCACTACCCGCCTTAACAGGAGCTCAGCCATGGTCTCAACCCGGAGGAAGGTTGTGCGTGCATCCCAAACCAGAATGGAAGGAGGAACCCAGACAGAGCTCCTGCAGAAACATGTGGCTGTCCAGTTCACAGGCTGCATGGAGTGCCAGGACCTTCTACTAGTTACAGACGACAGCTGTGAGACATGCTGTATAAGATGTGAGCACGCTTACAGAGCTAAAAGAGGAAATTGA
>VXBW01001343.1:4972-25948 GCA_013400375.1 Thinocorus orbignyianus | reverse complement strand
AAAAAAAAAAAAAAATCTTCATGCCATCCTGGTTGCAAGCTGTTTCTTCAAAATAACATAAAAATGCTAAGGCTCTCCTGAAGCTAAACCAAATGCTTCTTTCTCAATCTTATCTTGAAGATAAAATTAATAAGATGTATATAAAATACATAAAATGTGTCCATTAAAACCTCTGCAGGACTTTTTTTTTTCAGTAGATGTGGCAGGCTGGTCTGCAAGCAGTACTTTCAGTTCTGTGAGACCTGCAGCAGATCGTTCTCTCTGAACTGTCAGGCAAAATTGCAACAGCTCTAGTTATCGTATTTGTGAAAATACCCATGGAAACATAAGAATCTTGTTTGCCTATTTTCTTTTTTAATTACTTCCATTGATAAGCTTTGAGAATGTATTGAGAGCTTGTATTTATTATCTGGAACATGGAGAGCTTTCTGCTCTGCAGTTGGAAGATGTTTATTAGGTTTCACATGTTACTTCTTCAAATCCTAGAAAATATTGATGTTCTTTCATTTCCATAGGTATGAGAAGTTCTTGCTTCTCACTTTTAAACTTGGTCATTCTCATGGTTTAACCCTGTTCAGCAGCTAAGCACAACTCAGCTGCTCGCTTACTCCCTGCTGTCCATTGGAATGCAGGAAGAATTGGAAGGGTTAAAGTGAGAAACAAACTTGTTGGCTGAAATAACAATAGTTTAATAATTAAAAAGAAATAATAATATTTTTTAAAATTTGCGAAGAAAAGGGAAAACAAACAAACAAACCAAAACATATAGGAAAATAAAACCGAAGAAAGACAAGTGATGAAAATGAAAAGAATTACTCACCAGCAACTGACCAATGCCTGTCCAATTCCCAAGGATTGGACCCCCTGCCCAACTCTATCTCAGTTTTATTATGAGCATAATGTCATATGTATGGGATATTCCTTTAGTCTGCTGAAGTCAGCTATCCAACTATCTCTTGTGAGCTTTTGCCAGGTTAGGTGGGCCTCTGAGCAACCTAGTCTAGTGGAAGGCATCTCTGCTTATGGCAGGGAGTTTGGAACTAGGTCATCTTTAAAGTCCCTGTCCTGATTTGAGGTAAAACAGAACCAATTTTCTGTTCAGCAATTTTACTTTTTAGCTAAGCTTCTTCTAACTAACTGAACTCTCTGAAATTACTTTTTAAACTGTAGTCTACTTCCAGAGTTATAAAATCTGATTATATATAATTTGTGTCAAAAAAATGGTATGCAGCGAAGCTCTTGCTTATACTTCTTCCTATAACAACCATGTTCACCTAAGTTTGTTATGTACCCTATTGGAGGGTTGGGAGCAGAAAAATGTAGAGGTGTCACACCTGCAGAGAGGAACAGGCAGGACAGGTGACCCAAAACTGACCAATAGGGTATTCCACCCCATCTACATCAAGCTCAGTATAAAAGCTGGTGGATCAAAGGTTCAGTCCTCTTTCTTCAATGCCCAGTGTCTGAGGACGACTCTCTCTGTTCACCTGTCTTTGATCCCTGTATATGCATTCCTAAATCTAGGTCCAGAAACCAGGTCCCATCTATTGTTGAATCCAGCTTGGGATTTCCACATACCTATTGGTGATGTGGTCGTCATCCTGAGAGTCTAATATGTTTTTTTATATATTTTATATATTTTGTTTATTTTTATTACTATTTTATTTATATTTTCATTGAAGTAGTTTAGTTTTCTTCCTAAACTCATAAGTCTGTTTCTGTCTCTCCTCTCCTTGGAGAGAGAGTTGGGGGAGAGCATCTCTTGTTTGTTTTGATGGCCAGTCCAGCCCAAACCATCACAGTCCCTTCCAACTCTAACTGTTCTATTTTTCTATGATTCTTAGCCCACAGCATCTGCAAGGCTTAGCTAATTGTACAATAAAAGAGGTTTAGATAAAACTATACTAACTTTTATTTTCCTTAGGTTAAGGTCATATCCATAAGTGGTTACTAAAGGTCAGCTGATGCACAGTAACTTCCTAAATAGTGGCAACACGTTCATGTTTGCATGCCACTAGAGTTATGTTACCTATCTTTACTTCCTTCCATTGACTGTGCCCCTGTTCTCTGCTGTATGTGTCAAATCTGTATAACAAAGATGTAACTGTAACTGTATGTGGAAAAATAAGATTATACCTTTTTTTGTGTGTCTGGAGAGAATTCAGGAATGCTAAATGTTAGAATGAACTTTTAATGACTGATTAGTAATTCTTTTTCATAGTGCAAAAAAAAATGAGGCCCAGCATTTATACCTTGTGTTACTTGTCTCCCAATTGTGCAGTCAGAAAGAATCTTTTATTATTCAAGCTACAACAGTACTATGTTAAGCTATCACATTTTGCTCAAAGAAAACTGAATAATCAACTTAGATAATCCAATATTTGCCTCAGGTGATACCAAAATGATGGGAATAGTGTTTTTCATTCATCACAGGTAAGAGAGGAAAAACATTCCTGTTCTGTAAAAGTATGATTCATCAGGGATGGAATTCATATCCTTGCAGAATAGTATGGTCTTTCAGCTACTGATTAAGTCTCAAGGCTGGGGATGCATATACTTAAGTGATGTGACACCTCCAGCCTGCTTGCTGGCAGGGCAGTGTGATGAGTAGAAAAGGCCTTGATGCTGCATGAGCACTGCGAAGCGGTAATGAAAATGTCAGTGTGTTATCAACACTACTTTCAGCACAAATCCAAAACATACGCAATCACAGAATCATAGAATGGTTAGAGTTGGAAGGGAACTTAAAGATCATCGAGTTCCAACCCTCTTGCCATGGGCGGGGACACCTCCCACTGGACCAGGTTGCTCAAAGTCCCATCCAGCCTGGCCTTGAGCACTTTCAAGGCAACCTGTTCCAGTGCATCACCACTCCCATGGTAAAGAATTTCTTTCTAGTACCTAGTCTAAGTCTCCCCTCTTTCAATTTAAAACCGTTTCTCCTCATCCTATTGCTACAGTTCCTGACAAAGAGTCCCTCTCCACCTCTCCTGTAGGCTCCCTTTAGATACTGGAAGGCTGCTATGAGGTGTCCCTGGAGCCGTCTCTTCTCCGCGCTGAACAACCCCAATTCTCTCAGCCTCTTTTCATAAGATACCCTCATACAAGGTACTGTGAAAAAATTTAGGTCTATCCCAATTAAAACCAACACAGTTGTAAGTATAAACATCTCTCTATAAATTGTAGACATTGTAACGGTCATATAATACCTCTCATGAAATTTTCTTCCTTCACAATTTTCATTAAAAACAGAAACAAAAACTTTTTTTTTTTTCCTAGAAGCAAATTATTTTCTTTTGAAGAAGAAATGGTAAATCTCATTTTTCATTATAAGTAAGAAAATAAGATTGACAGGCAAAGATTTGTTACAAGATACTTCAGATTGTTAATATTGTACATCCCATTGCAACTGCAATAGTGGTTATTTGACTTAATTAGTACATTGTCACTACGGATCATAGATATAGGAAAATTTCCATCATGAATTTGACGTGCCTATTCATTTCCACAGAGCTAATGTTGTGACTCTTGAGAATTCATTCTTTTAAAAGTATTTTTTTCCTTTCCAGAAATCCAAATAGGTGCCTGATTTTATTTTTTTTTTTTTTTTATGAGAAACAAAAGCTTAAAAGGGGCAGAATTATGAAATACCTGTATTTTAAAAGGCAAAAATATTTGATTACTTGCCTTGGGAATGGCAACACTAAAATCCGTATTGATCCGGATGAAACAACATACTTGACAGTTTTTCAAAGATTCCATTATAAGAATGAAGATCATATAAATAATTGAAACCTATGTGAACCTTCTTTACCTGTGACTCTATTTAATTTTTAAACTGGTTGCAGAAGTGTTGGTTAAATTCAATAGCATGGAGAATTTTTTTGTCCAGTGTACACTTTCCTGCCTAGTAGTGTGCAAGCTTCAAACTGAGAAGCAAGCTGAGAACATAAAGATTTTTCCAAGTTTTATGAGTTCCCGAGAGCTGTATTTTCATTAGAACATTGTTCTGAGCAAATGTAACTGTTCAAACTGGATGATACTCTTCATTGGCTAAACAAGCAACTTTATTTTTCTAACCTTCCTGCAAAGTTGAAAAACTTTGTCTGGGAGTATATGGCCTTGGTTTCCTTGCTTAAATGGAACCTTGAAATCTTTACTTTTCACCTGATTTCTTTATATCTTTTCCTATTTTTTTTTTAACTTATACATACTAGAGTGTCAAAAATAATCAGAAATGAATTGGCTTTTCCAGACAAAGGCCTCTAAGTTTCCAGAATAGTTGTATAATATCACTAAGAGCAATTTTTGTAAATGGTTTGTCATCCAAAGTTTGAGACATCCATTGAATCTTTAAAGTATGACAGCTATTACTGTAGACAGCTTTGGAAATTTATGGGCTTCTTGTGAAAAAAATAGAGTAGCTGCAGAACTTAGATAGTATTACAGGCTTGTATATATTCTGTCCTTTACTTCTCATGCACTCATCTGGCATGGGAAGAAAATAGTCTTGTCAGTGCTTGAAATTAGATAGACTAGTTTAAGAAAAGTGTTTCCTCTGTTGTCAATGGCATCCCTGTATGCTTGCCCTCTGAAATCGTCAGTGATCTCTATAGGACTTTGTGGCTTCAAAAGTTATCTTCATCTACTGCAAATAAATCCTATTAAATCAATCAAATTTTCCTGGGAGCATTTCTTCATTGATGATGCAATTTCAAAACAGCTGACTACTCTTAAAAAAATAATGTTTCCACCAGAGGAAGTAACATTACGGGTAGATGAACTATATTCTGAAATCTGAAAGTACTGTGCTGGTGTACTGCTCTATGTCATTGACATGATGTTTTTGAGATGTAGATTAACAAAAGTCCAGTAAATGACCTCACATCATACATTTCATAAAAAACAGTGAAGTACAAGCACAAAGGAGCACAAAATCAGAAGCACTTGTGCATGACTGAAGAGGAATTAATTGTTCTAGTATCAGTTGCACTTTGTGAATTGTTTTGGTAGTCACACATAACTAGAGGAGGTTATAAAACATTTCCAAATCACAAATTGTAAAGTGAGAAAGTACCTGCGAAATATGTAAAACTCCTCCCTTTCACTTTGCCTCACTGGGGAGACTGAAAGCAAGCATGGGGATATTCTCCTTTTTGTTCTCCAAGAGAAGTTGGGAGAGATAATCTGTTTTTCTGTTTTTAACCTGCAGTCTTCTCTGTTGTCCTTTAAAAGCCATGACTAAAGTGGGACTTTGTTCCTGCTTTCTCTTGTTTGTATGGAGGAAGGAGGTAAGGAACAGGCTGTGTTGCCGCCTTTTCTTGACTCAAGAGACAAAGAGTAGGAAAAAGCTTCATGGTTCTCTTTTTTCACTTGATGGAGGGATTTGGATCTTAACTAGAGGTGGGTAATTTGCAGCCTAGAGCGGGCTGAAAGAAAAAGAAATTAATAAAAACAGAAAACACTTGCTCATGTAAGGAAGGAAGGAAAATTTCTATGAAAGATCTTGAAGTCTGATAGTATTCTGTGAAGATAACTGTGTCTTCAGAGTATCATGCAGAGACTAACCTTATTCTGAAAAATAACTGTCTGTAGTTCTTCCACAACTGATTTATATTTCGCCTCTGTATGTGCAATGTTGTGAGAAGAATGTCCGTGCTTTTTTATGACCTTCATATAAGAAGTCTGAGAATGCTTGATTTATTTATTTATTGTAAGGCAGACATTTAATGAGGGGGTTTGTTTCTACGTTTTGATTTACATTGTGCTTTAATTATTGCTATCCTGGCCAGTTCGTTCTGCAGAATATGAGAGGAAGTGGTAATGAATATTAGGGAGTTTTAACCAACCAGTCTTATTTTGAGCTTCTATGCCTACAAACTGCAACAAAAATTGGTGCTTTCGTTATTATTTTTAGTGAAATATGAGGGGTTCCAATTCAGTAACTGTCAGTTCCTGAAGAAATAAGAACCTAAATATACCAAATAGCATCCATAGGAGAAATTTTTTTACAAATAGGTTTAATTTTCCTATCTAGCTAAAATGTAATATAAATAGTAATTGAAATATGATCCATGAATCCCAGTGTGATTCTTCAGATGCAAGACCATCTATCAATATAATTTAATTGCCAGTTTGGGAAAACTAGTATTGGCCCAGCTTTGCTGTGACTTGTGTCCTAAAAGCAACATAGATGATATGAAATGGAGAGACCCTTTCCTGTGGTCTCGTTCCTGTTAACTACTCTGAACATCTTAATTGTGCTCTTACATATAGTTTTACAATCTCAGTGCTGTGTAGTTGTTCATTTGAATATTTGATATTTGTACTAGTAGTTCTAAAGCAAGAAGTTTACATGAAGATCTGGAAAGTGTTTAGAAGGTCATAAGCAACAGAGAGAAGATAGCAAAAAAAATTTGATAGATACATAGATCAGATTCTTGTTCTACATAATCATCTTTCTTATTCTTTTAACCAACTGATAACACAGTAGGCTACTGTAATGTAGTCTATACTGCTATAGTGTTTTAGCAACTGATACAATGGGATTTCTTGAAATAAGCATGCTGTAGCATACATACAGAGATCGCTTTTGTATACTGCACTTAGATGAACAGTCAAAAAGCAGTACAGTGGTAGACAGTTGCTTTTTGACAGTAAGAAGCTTGTAGGAGTAAGGGAAAGAGAAAATAAATGTTGTTTAAGATTAAAGTCTTCTGAAAAATAGCCTTTTATTTTCATGCTTTCATTCTCAGAGTAGAAAAAACTGGTAAACCTCTCTACTGTGATTCAGAACATATTTTGTAAAATGTATTTGCTTATTAGTATCAGCTTTTATTTTAATTGTCATCATATTTATTTCACTTTTCTTCCTTTGCAAAACCCTTTGGTACAGGCATTTCATTTATTTGTTTTGTGATATACAGGGCCCTAATTCTAAATGTTCTAAACAGACATACTAAGTGTACTTAACATGAAAGCTATATTTCAGGTGTATTTTTACTACTGAGTGAAATGATGGGTTCACATAATAGCTTTTGGTG
Organism: Thinocorus orbignyianus; assembly: GCA_013400375.1. Classification (NCBI taxonomy): domain Eukaryota; kingdom Metazoa; phylum Chordata; class Aves; order Ciconiiformes; family Thinocoridae; genus Thinocorus; species Thinocorus orbignyianus. The sequence goes on along the minus strand of VXBW01001343.1, from coordinate 18,905 downwards.
GTCTGAAGTATTTGTGACTTCCATTGTCCTCTGATAATTATGACCTATTGTCCTGATTTCAGCTGGGATAGAGTTAGTTTTCTTTCTAGTGATTGATGTGTGTCAGATTTGTTATGATCGGAATATCAATAATGCATACTGTTTTAGTTGTTGCCAGGTGACCTTTATATGATTCAAGAACTTTTTTCAGCTTCCTATAGAAGCTGAGAGAGCATAGACAGGACAAGCTGGCCAAATGAATATTCTGTACTGCAGGTGTCATGTTTAGTATATAAATGGGTATTGCCTGGGGGCGGGAATCTGTGATCACTGCTCAGGATGAGCAGGGCAACCAATTCATCGGGTGGTGAGTGACTTGTGTCATATCACTTTATCTTCTAAATTCTTTTATCATTATGACTGTTAATATTATCATCATCATTATCTCTAGTATCATTGTAATTATTTTTGTTGTTTTCCTTTTCAGGTATTCTTTTATTAAACTGTCTGTCTCATCCCACAAGTTTGGGCTTGGTTTTTTTCCCTTCCTTTTCTCCCTCTTATTTCTACCCTCTTGCTGCAGGAAGGAGAGAAATGAGGGAGAGAGTTCATGGTCCTAGCTCCTGCCTGGGATTAATACATACCACCTATGAATGGCTGTATGGTCTAAGTTTAGAAGAGGATACATATATATTTTGGAAACAGAATGGGGGTTTTTGCCATATTGCCATTTTGATCGTTAGGAAAAATTTTATATAGTACCTTGGGGGAAAAAAAAAGGTCATGTATGTTCTTTACACTTGCGTGAATAAAGCATGTTGAGCTTTGTTGTTGAGAACCTTTTAAAGTTTGGAAAAATAGTGCTATCACCTAGTTCAGTAAAAGTTTTTAACTGGAGCTTTTGTCTTCGGTCATACTTTTTCCTAGCAGATCAATAGATAAGATTTCCAATGTTATTGAACATAGAGGCAGAAGACATTTACAGAAAATATGAGGGTAATCAATCATATTTTATATTGAAGAAGATGAGTTGAAAGAGATGCTTAATGGCGAGAGATTTGGGAGTAGGATTTTTACAGAAACACCCAAATTGCTTTAAAGATCAGTGATTTAATGCCTAATTACTTGAGGTTTCTTTAAAAGATTGAGCCATTTTACATTGATTTGGGCAATTTACTCACCTTTCTGGTCTTATAATAGGCATTTTTTTATTGTTTGTTGTTCAGAAAATTGCCTAATCTCATTCTTACCTTGTACATAATTTCTGAAATGCAGGTTTTATTATATCCTACTCCTACCTAAATTTGTTTAAGTAGGCAATACTGATGAAATTTTTTCTGATGGAACATATTTTCTCATAAAGTTGCCAATTAATGGAACTACTGTAATATTTTATTTTTGATGTGTAACTACAGAACAAAACCTGAAGCTTTTTTGAGTTTTGAAGTTGTTAAAATTAAATGAGAATAAATGCTATGTGTGAAGAATCCAATTCTGAATTTTTATCTTTTTTAGTTCAGTACTAGAGTTTAAGATATTGCAATAAAAATAAAAATAATCCTTTGGGTTTTTTTATTTATTTGTTTTAGATCTTTAAAACATAGCATTATTTTTTCCTGAATATTTATTTGAGTTTTTGTTCATATCATTCTGTGTCATAAACTTTGGACAGTTTTGTGGGTGTGCTTGTTCTTTAATAATACAAGGAACATAAATTGAGAAACACCTTTTCTTAAGAAGGGGACAATACCCTTTTTACTTCTGTCTTATAGTTGTGATAGCTCTATTGGAAAAAAATAAAACAATACAAAACCAACCAAACAAAAACTGCCTTGAATGGATACTTGCTTCAGAAAACTCAAGATGTGTTACTGATTTTCATGAAAGCTTCTGGAATACCTAATTCCTTCCACCAAGTTTTCATTGGGAATTAGAGGCAGTAAAAACTGAATACACGCAGTAGCATAATAAACTTCTAGTCTCCGACATTTACTGGCTATGGACACACGAAACAGCCCTCTATAATTAACAGGTAAACTTATAACACTAAGAAAAGAAGATTTCACATCTGTTTAAAAAAAAAAAAAATATCAGTCTGTAAATATTCTAGAAAGATAAGTTTTACACAATTTTTGTAGAACAAATAAATATCTAAATAAGTTATCTTTCAAGACCTGTCATGTGTTCTGAAATCTGAGTGTGGACTTGCTGGGACTTGAAAGGTCAAAGCACCTTACAGTAGTAGTAGACTAGATCCCAGATCTACTGATCTCTGATGTTTCTGTAAGTGCTTTATTTGCTGTGTGCAATTAAAACAGCTTGGCAAATTTATTAGGAGCAATGTGTGAAATTGAAAAACATCACCGAGCCTTGGAATACTGAGAGTTTCAGGCCTGATCCAGGGTTTTACTTATGGGTTTACCCAAACACAAGAGATATCCTAATGAGATGGGCCATTCATGGGCCACAGATATCTCCTGTCTAGACTACTCAAATATGAAGAGATTTCTGGTGCTTTGTTTGATAAATAATCTAACTAATTCAATAAACTTCTGTGAAAATTTTTGAATCATATGGAATACTTTGTCATTTTTTAATATAATGCAAACTTGCCTTTGAATTAATGAGACAGGGAAATAAAATTGCTGTATTAAGCAAGAAACTTCACAGATAAAACTGCTTTAGCATGCTGTTTCTGTCTTTTGTAAGAGTTATAGGTGTATGTTCATGTGAACTCTAGGTAATAAAGCCAGTCCACAGTGAAATGTTCATATTGAAGCCATATATCATTAGAATCAAGTCACATACACCAAAGAATTAATGAAACCTTCTGTGTATTTTTTAAACCCTGTGGAACTATCTGATAATATAATGTCTGATGATAAATTGAGTTTATGGTGAACTGCTAGATTCAATCTTTGGCTGTAAATCTCCAAAGCTAGCTTCTTTCAACAGAGAAGCTAAAGTCACTGCAATGTGCACCAACTGTCACTTGAATCAAATTCATCCTGACAGGGATAGTATCTCTTGCAAAATCTTCCTTAAATGGGGTCACAAGCAGTTCATAAATGAAAAAGCTGAATGGAAAAATTTCTCCTACACTAATAGAAGGTTTCCTTTGAATATACATAATAAATTCTTGCTACATCTCAAAATTTCCCAAATTTTCTCCTGTGTGATTTTATTTATATTGTAATATTATCAAGTTAAAACAAGTTTTATCATGACCACCTTCCGAAGGAGAAATTGTTTAACCGTCTTTGGGGAATTCTTTTTACTCTTAGACTTCTTGAACATGTAACCTCATTTGCTGTTTCATGAGTATTTGTTTGATAAGGATATAAATGAAAAGAACAACTGATGTTAAAACTGTCATGATTGATTCATTATGGCCTTAAGCTCTTACTAAGAAGATTCCTATATATTTTAATGTAGGATTTAGAAAGGAAACATCTATAAAATATTCTTATTTCATTGTCACATTCAAATTCTGATTTAGGGTTTGAATCCTGTAGGCTTTTCGTCACTGAAACCTACTGCTGAATCAATGGGAACACTTGCTAATAAAGCAATGATAACTGCAGGGTTTGGTTGTAAATAGGTAAAACTCCTACAGTAGTTGTGGAAGCTGTGGAACTTTTGTCTTGAAGCAGACTGAGATACAGCATCATTCGTTTAGACATGCTTAAATGACAATATTGTTAATCATAAAGGAAAGCATGTAGGAAGAGATCAGTCACTCAAAAGATGTTTTGTAAAGAGTGACTGAGGTACACATTGGTGTATTTGTGTGCCGAAGCATACAATTTATTTTTCACCTGTGTATTCCTTGCAAATTTGGATTAAAGTGATGAAATAAACAAATCTAATTAACAAAACTTAAGCTTAATAATGAATTTTCTAAACTCTTTTTTTAATTAAAATGAACAATTGAGTGCTTTAGTAAAGGATTTTGCTACTGAGAGAATATGGAAGGCAAAATTCAGAAACAGTTTGCTTTCATGTTTAGATATCAATGAGTGAATGGACTGATATACTTGTGCTTCTTTTCTGGTAATCAGAGGCAAAACCAGCAATAATTGGATGTTCTAGTTGACAAGAAATTAACAAAAGTATGGAAACTTCAAAAGACTGAGCTGTCTTGGGGAGAAATAAAAGCTGTAAGTATAGAAATGACTAGTGAAAAGACGGTAGACCAGAACTTAATGCTCAGGCTTTTTTATTCTGGTGGACTTGAAAAAGGACATGCAAAATGGATAAATGAAATACTTCTTTAAAAGAGGGTGTAATAGGTCTGTGGCCTGATTGCTGAAGGACTGACAAGTTAACACAGACTGAGCAATGATTAGGTGTTTTGATAAATTATGACAACAATCACATTTCCTGTAGACTGCTGCTTATTAGAGGGAAGGGAGTTAAGTAAAAAGTGATCTGAGGCCTTAAGACAGAAGACAACAACTAAGAGCTATCATCATCAGCTACTGTATTCATCTTCTCCCAAAGTGTTTCTTCTTGGACAGTGTCAGAAACACAGCTGTGAAATAAATGAGTTATTAATGTCCAATAGAGCATAAGATCTGGTGATTCACCTTAATAAAAAATGAGAAGGGATAATTTTGATGGCACCAGCGTGAACTTAATCCATATTGACTGATGCAGGGAAGGTGCAGGGGGCAGATAAACAGGTAAATCGGGGAAGGAGTTGCCTGCCACTTGCGTGGAGGGCAGATACCTGCACAAGATCCAGGACCCTCTCCAGTCCACACAGTTACACTGGGAGACCATTGATTTATCCAAGAAGTTAGAACTGTAATTTCTTAGCAATTAGGTCCACTTACTGATGGAAGGAAATTTTGTGAATTAATGTATTCCTCTTGTTCTGCACTGTATTTTTTTGATAGCGTGACCATGAATGTTTTATTGAGAATCTGATAATTGCTTTGGAAAAGCCAACAACAGATTTGTTTTAATATGCTGTAATCAGTAACAGTTATGTTAAAAGTGTAAGCCTGGAAGGTGCTGAGTATCTCCTGCTCCTGTTATGTCTTCCTGCTCTGTCTTCTGCACCTTTCAATTTTGAACTTCTATTCATACAAAAATAAGACACGTATTTCAAAATTTGATTAATGCAAACAAAAAAACCATCCCAGAATTACAGGTCTTTATTGAACACATGTGAAGTCTGGATTGTGTTTACTGTATTTTATCCCATTTCATTTGTAAACACAGAAAAGGCTGAACAAAAAAATGCAAACGCCACAGAAAAGTTTAAAACCCCCAAAATATAGAAACAAAGCAATTCTTCTTGACAGTTAGCTTGTAACAGTTTCTGCTTTTATTAAGGCAGTCTAAACTGACGAATATGTTAATTTGTTTGTCTTACATTCCAGTCTCCTGCAAACTACCTTGCTCTTAATGTAGTGATTCCACTTGTTTAACAAAGAATTATATGAGCTGTAAATTATTCCATAATGGGAGCTATATCTTGCTTCCTACAGTCATTTAATACGAGAACACAGGATGTTTGTATATGCTGTAGGGAAATATCGACAAAAAATACCACCATCAGTAATCTGTTAATATGAGTAGTTGGAAAAGATGTGTTTAGATGTTAATTGTTACTTTTGCAAGAGAGAAATACATATCTTACAAGGAGATATATTAAACATACACTTAGGCATATAAAAAACTATACAGCATCATTGTTCAAAGGAGGAGAATGCATCTCCTGTTGTACACACAGAAAGTAAAAGTTATAAATTGATTTTGATGAATTCCATCAAAGCGACAAAGAATGATATAATTCAGTTTTGACAAAATGTGCAAATAACTTAAGTCTACTGATATTTCTAAACTTACTTTTGAGTGTGCTTTATTTAGTAAATCTGTTGGGTTTTACCACAGAGAAAACGAGTAGAACTAGGAAAATTTTAAATTAGGAATGCAGCATCATTAAAGATTATGTAACAAGTGAAGTTGTTAGCTTTATGGGTTTGTAGACATAGAAAACACTTCATTTGGTCCTAATTACTTTCAAGAAAAATGCCACCCTAATCAATCTAGGATTACATCAATCTGGGATTAGCATCTCTTTTCAGCTACATCTTGAGTAAGAATGAGAATATATTAGCAGAATATTCCAGATCAAAAATGTTTTAAATTCAGTAATCTCCTTCTTAATTATGACATTCAGCTACATTAAATAGTTCTTTCTATGTGATACATGAGCAAATTCATGCTATATGCAAGCTCTAACATTAAAGGATTTTTCGAGCTATGTAGTATATTCATACATGAATAGTAAACTTGCATAAAATGTCACAGTAATGCTTACAGTTTCACTGCTGTGTCTATTTTAAGTATCCTTGAAATATCATGGAGCTTTTAAAAATGTTTTGCTGCAGTATATAAAAGTCATATATAAGAGGAATGGCAAACGTGTCATCAAGATTTGACCCTGTTTTATTTTTAGTTAAAGTGAAGTGTGTTTTAAATTGCTTTTTTAAATTACTTTAAATTACAGTTTTGCTGGATTAGCCTGTTGTGAATAATTTCTGAAAACTGCTGTTCATCAGTGCTTAAAATGCACTCTAATAGCTGTACAGCACATCTGTGTGTCTTTTGGCCTTGCCTCTGTCTCCTGAAACAGATAGTTACTGGTCTGTAAGTTTAATTATCATTNCTTTCTATGTTGAGGACTCCAGAGCTGCACACAGTACTCCAGGTGAGGTCTCACAAGCACAGAGTAGAGGGGGAGAATCACCTCCCGGGACCTGCTGGTCACGCTTCTTTTGATGCAACCCAGTATATAATTGGCTTTCCGGGCTGCCAGCCCAGACTGCCGGCTCATGTTGAGTTTCTCATCTATGAGCACTCCCAAGTCCTTCTCCTCAGGGCTGCTCTCCACCCATTCTCTGCCCAGCCTGTATTTGTGCTTAGGATTGCCACATCCCAGGTGGTATTATGAAAAATAATACCAAGCCCCATATATTCAATTCAAAAAAATAAATTGAGAAAGATAAATCCACAGAATTTATTCATTTTGAGGATTTTGCATAACAAATGTTATAATAGTTTTGTTTCTTTCTTCTAAAAGAGAACAGAAGTTTCAAAATGTAAAACCCTCCAGGACAGGAAAATCCCTTTCTGCCTACCTTTAATTACAATTCAGTGTTTGTAGTCTCCTGTATATTTTGTCATGTTTACCCATTATGGTTTTATTATGATAAAGAACTAAAATATGAGGTCTTTTTTCAGGTCATTTTGCAGTTTTAGTAAACTTTCTCTTAAAAATATTAATCAACTTACATGTACTGTACAGCCAAATAAGTTTTACATTTATGAATACTGCCTAAGAGATCCTTCTACTTTCCTTACTTTATGTGGATACATATTAAAGAATGTGAACTAGCTACAAAGGGACTAACATCCTTAAAAAAAAAAAAAAAATTGCTCATGAAAAAAATCATTTAAAAACAAAAAGCATCTTATAATTAAAGAATTAAGAAATTTTAATTATTTGGCTCTCATTCAAAAGCTGAAAAACTAAATGTGAAAATTAAAGAAGAAGAGTAGTACATCAAGGTAAATGTGGTGGATATAGTTGGATTTATTCTTATATATTTCTTACAATCTTAGAATACTACAGTTTTTCTATAATTTCTGTTGCTATAAACTTAGTATTTCATTGTAAGGCACAATACTTAAATTTTTTTAAGGTGCTTTAGGGAATACCTCAGAAGACAGTAAATATGTAAGATATAGCACAGAACTGATTCTCCTTATGAGACACAGTGATCATCCACAGTTTGGAATTTTTTTACACTTGGCAAATGCTCAGTCATATGAGTCCTACTTACCTGAGTTGTCCAACTTCTCAAATGTCTGTGATGAATTTTGGGAAGGGGTTTAGTGAAAGAAATGTTCGCATGGTGTATTGTAGTCATGCATATTTATCTCTCTCTCCTTAACGAGTAAGAGTGTGTTTTCATGGTTAACATGACATGAAAACAGTATTATGCAGTTACTTGATAACATTATTCCTAGGACATGCGTTTAACAAAATTAGGATAGCCTTACTTAAATTTCATACCACTGAAATTTCTCTGGATTTCTACATGTTTGGAAGCTGGAATAATATAGCAATATCTGTGTGAAATAATGCTATCAGTAATTAGGTCTATGGCTAAAATTTGGCCTAATAACCTATGAATAAGTGAAATACACTGCATCACCTGTGAATCTGAAATGTTCAACACAATAAAAGAGGTTAACTTTTTTGTATTTAGTAGCAATACTTATTATTAAGCTACAGAGCTATCTCTTACAGTAGCCTTAAAAATGGATGAAATATTATATACATTGTTATCTTGTTATAACTACTGCAATGTGAAGCTTAATAATAGATGTTAATTCTTACACCACAGAAAGTATACAACATGAATGACATTCCATGTTTGGAGTTCCAAAGTAAGGCACATGGACCTCATCAAGGGGGAAAGTCAAAGCAACGGACTTGCTCTTTTTTTTTTTTTTTTTTTTTAATGCTTTTTTTTTTTTCCATGCTTTTTTTTTCTTTCATCATGTTACCACTGATACCGAGTGAGCTGACTAATAAGCAATAAAGCAACAATTTTTCTACAAGTAGAAAACAGCCAAAATGCAAACACCATGTATCTGTCTAGATGTAAAATGAAGATTGAAATACAAATCTCATCTTGTGGCTTCAGTTTTGGAGTAAGTTTTCAGAAACTGGGAGAACAAGGATGAAGATATTGAGGCTTCTTCACTGACATCTTTTGGTCTAACTTGGTCAAACAGAGTCTAAATTGAACAGTAAAAAAGTCATAACTTTTTCTCTTTGGGGAGAGAAATCTGAGTTCAGGAGTTCAGTGTTCAATACCTTTTTCCTTCTCCATCAGTTTATAACTCATCCCAAATACTTATTTACCCAAGGGGCACTTAAGTTGCATACATTTTTTTTTAGCAATTTTACTTATGAATCTGATACTTGGGTTTTTTGTTCATATTGGGGATTGCCACTATCAATGCCACTTACAAATACTTAATGTGAGTATATGATTTTTGTTTCATTTTTATCCTTGCAAGAATGCTAGAGATTAGTTGTAACAGCACTGAATGTTTCTGTGCTTAACTTTCTTTCTCAAATATGTGGTTTGGGGCATTTCTATAGTGCTAATAGAGCACAAATAAAGGGGTTCTGCCAGGGTCTGGTAAGGTTTTAATGTCTGTGTGATTCAGTACAAAAGCATACAGCAATACATGCCTGGGTCCCAAACGCAGTATAGCTACATTTGAGAAGTAATAGCCATGACTAATTCAATCAAGCTTAGAGCTGCACTCAGGCAGCTCACTACTTCTAGTTCAAAAGCTGGCCGGACACAGTAAGTGTGTGTGTATAGCTGCACCACAGTACATAACTTTGGTCATTATCACATAGCATTGGATTACCTCATAGGGAGTGTATTAAAATGAATTTATTCAACAATGGAGATAGTCTGAAACTATTTGTATTAAGGTAATTTAGATAAGCAGGGGTGAGTACGCTGGTGACTAAACAGTTCAGTACCTGAGAAATGTGGAGATTTCATGGAGGCAGAAGCTGACCATCTTAGCATTATACTCTCTTAATAGGCACAGTCTCTCAGCAAGGTGTTTTAGTCTGGTCATATTATCATCCCAATAGTCATACTGCCTCTGGGTGAGAAATAGCTTCTGCCCTGCAGTCAATGAATTCAAGCAGAGTAAATTCATGTATAGCTGTAAAAGATTCAGTAGACATATAATTTGCAGGGAAAATTCCAGTAGTTTGTGGAATTGGCACTATAATACTTCCAGCCCCTTCATCAGTAGAAAAGGCAACTTTTTTTACATGGAGGTTTTGTCTCTTTTGCAAAAATGCTCACATACAAATCTGGTTTTGCCTGTACAAAGCCCATGGAGCCCCTAGTCTTACTTTTTATTCCCACAGAAAACTGCTCACAGAGACTTCTCTGGTAGTAAAGGAAAACAGAACATATTTGTATTTGCCCTTAGACTTGTGCAATTTTGAAGTATCAGGTGTGTATTTTACTATGTGAAAGTTTGAAGCTCAGAGTAAGATGATTAGCCAATTGATGTTCTGAATTACTGTTTGCCCTTTCTTGCACCACTGCTGAAACAGTGAAAAAAAAAAAGTAACAATTCCTTAGAAAAAATTTCTAAAGTTGAGTTAACCTTTAGAATATTTTTGCATTGCCTTTTCTCAGTTGCTCAACTGTTACTCTGTTTCTAGTACACACTTTTCAAATACAGCTCTATTTCTCTTACTTTTGCACAAAGTGGCAGAATTTTGCTCTAAATATAGTACCACTTTTGAAACAGGCACAGTATTCTATCCAGAGCCTGTGGCACTACTGATTTGGCCAGCTTTCTTAATTATGTCTTTATAGTCTACTTTATTTCTGGAACAAAAATTAATCTTGCGTGCATTCATCCTTTGCTGGACCTTAAAACAGATAAAAATCAGAAGTAAATCAAAATAAAGCAATGGACTTAAATAGTCGTTTTAAATATATCTCAAATTTAAGAAGCTATAGTTTGCTTGTTTTTTTTTTTTTTTCTTGTTAAGTGAATGTCTGAGTATAAACACATTTTCACACTTACAGAAATCTGTTCACTTATTTGAAAAAAAAACCAAACCAATACAAACCCCATAACCAACCTCTTTGTCTTACTTTAATTCTTATTGAATTCCTGTGGAAATAGCCTGAGAAAAATATCCCTATTACTAGTTTAATAAATTTACTTATTCTAACAACAATAAATACAAGATTTTCTTTTATTATTTTCTAGTTTTCAATAAATGTTTACTTCAAACTGTAGAAAACAAAAAGTATTAAACATGATTTCAGATTACAACTGTAAGAACAGGTTTATCAGGTCTCGTTTATCCTCACTGACATATGATTAAAATAAAATTCCAGCAACATCAGCTAGTGAGAGGAGCTGTCTCCTTCAGTTGCTTCTTTTGAGGGCCGATGAAAAAATATTGAAACAAAGATAAACTGTCTTTCAAATTCAAGACATACTTAGTTACATCTATCAGGTCAGACAGAATATGCCCCAAATGCCTGACTTATGTGTAAAATGGATGGGCTGATTTGTTGATACAAATGTTAGCATTTCACACTGAGCTGCAAACTTGATGAAGCTGAAATGTTTCCTAAATTCAGGCAGCACTGCAAGCAACACTTTGTTGAAAAGGATATACGGATATTTTTTCCTTCAGTTTCTCTCTTTTCTGTTGTTGAGGATCTGGTGCAATCTACTTTAAACTGGTTGTAATTAACCTAGTTTTCAGTTGCTCATTTTTTTTGTTTGTTTGGGTTTGGGTTTTTTTAGCTAGAAGTAAAGGCAGATTGTCTGTTCCCCAGTCCCGCCCCTGCATTATATGACCTATACACAAATAGCAGCTTCTTATTGCTACTGTTTTTTTTACGTTCTGCCTAAGGATGAGTGGTTATTAAGAGGAAGAACAAAATACCTGGGGAAAAAAGATTAAAAAAAAAAAGATAAAGAATTGTCTCCTTTACCTTCTTCCTAAGAACCCCAGCAAAACAAGATGCTGAAGCAAAGGGCAATAAAAAGCGGTCAGAGTGATTATATTGCAGAAGACACATGACTTCTCAAGGCCTATACCAGGTGATGTAAATTAGAGCAATTCAAAGCTGCTGTAATGTGGCTGAGACAGCCACATCGTAATTGACTTAGCTGCATCCTGTTCAGCCCTTTAAACAGAATGTGGATGTCACAAATAATCATTTTTTAAGAGTGCATTAACAGTCTAGGTAGCCTACATAGATTACGAGAAACTAGAAAACATGGTAAATAGATATTAAATATGTTGGAAAGCAAATGCAAGAATGACATTTTTAATTTAAAAATCAGGAAAGGTTCTTCAGAGACAGTTTTACTGATAGGAAAAAATTCACACCATCTTCAGGGAAATTAGTCAAAATAGCTGTTAGCTGGATTTTATGCATAAGTATTTCAGAAAAGATAATAATGAAGACAGAAATTAATTTTTAGATGGAACAATTAAGGATCAATTGTAACAATTGCAGAAAAGCATCCGAAGCTCTAGAGATATCATTCATTCCTTGTTATTATTAATTAAAGATAATAAAATATTATGATATTTAATCAGTTATAGAACTACTTTGTATTTTCCATCCATAAAAAAAGATACAAATGAGAAAGTATGAAAGACCGTGTCCTGGTTTGAGGACACTCTCATATGCTGTACTAAATATTATATTTGAAAGCGAGCGGTTCAGCTGTGAACATGCTGCTATTAAGTTCCATTTTAGTCTGTGATATGGGCATCCTTTGTCCAAAATTAATATAGGTCTATATAAAGAGATACATAAATAACAGAATTTCAGAAAAAAAATGCAGAGTAAAACTCCTTAAATGGCATACAATCACCAAGATTTTAAATGGACAAAACATGTTTTGGGGAAGACAAAAATCGGACCTATGGCAAGTACAGCCTTTTGGCACAAATGATGCACATAGTTGTATGTAGGTGGAGATGTTTTATAATCATAGCTGAGGCTCCTGAAGCATGTTCTTCAGTGAGATGCCAAGATTCTCAAGCACATTCTGAACATGAAAATGAAGTACTCAGAGAGTTTCACAATGAATTCCTGTACTTGAATGAATCCCAGCTACAAGGAGATTGTATCCTCAAAAATACAGTCCTGTGCTTAAATACTTCAAAATGATGGCGTCAGTAGTTCATTATTATTGCCTTGCTAAGAATCAACTCAGCAAAGTGCTGAACAAAGTGTCACATACAAGAAAACTTTAAAACATAAGCTTATCTACATAACACCTTGGAGAAAAAAGCCTTAAATGACCCTTTTCCTTTGTACTCTAGAAGATCACTACCCATGGTGACTGATTTCTATTTTGCCAAATAGACATTTGAACTTTGGACCATTCCCCTGCATCCTGTCACTGGACACCAGGAAGAAGAGCTCCTGTGTTACTTGGAGATTAATCCCATCAGGCCCCATGGACTTGTGAACATCTTGTTGCTTGACAAGTGGACAGTGAGTTGAGATGAAAACTGGCTGAATGGCTATGCTCAAGATCAGTAGCACAAAGTCCAATTGGAGGACAGTCACTGCTGTGCTTTCCAGGGGTCAGTAGTGGGTCCAATATTGTCTAGCATCTTCATTATTGACCAAGAGAGCAGGGCAGAGTGCATCCTCAGCAAGTTTGCAGAACATACCAAACTGAGAAAAGAGACTGATACACCATATGTGTATATTGCCATGCAGAGTGACCTTGATTGACTGGAGAAATAAGCTGTCAAGAATCTAATGATGTTCAAGAGAAGGAATTGCCAAGCCCTTCACGTGCAGATGAATAACCAGCAGAGGCTGGGGGGTGATGAGTTGAAAAGCACCTTTGCAAAAAAGATCCTGGGGATCCTGCTTGATACCAAATAAACTGTGACCCAGCAGCTTGCCCTTGCAGCGAAGGTGGCCAGCAGCTTCTTGGGCTGCATTAGGCAGAGCATCACCCACAGGTTGTACTGAGTGATCATTCTCCTCAGCACTGATAAGACCCATCTGGAATACTGGGTCCAGTGCTGGGCTCCTCAGTAGACAAGAGGCATGGACATGCTGAAGCAATTACAATGAAGGGTAGCAAAGATAATCAAGGGACTGCGGCATCTGACATGTAGGTTGAGTCTGAGAGACCTGGGAGCATTTACCTTGGAGAATCAAGGCTCAGGGAGACAGTTTTTATGTGTTTCAATACCTGATGGGGTGCAGTGAAGAGTATGGAGCCAGACACTTGAAGTGTTGCCCTCTAATGAGGCTAGAGATGATGGACACAAAGTGAAACACAGGAAATTATGTTCACACGTGAGGAAAGA
>VXBW01001342.1:1371911-1413989 GCA_013400375.1 Thinocorus orbignyianus | reverse complement strand
AAACTTTATTCAATGTATCAAAGTAGTTGTTGTATCTTATAGCCTATATAAGGTGAGCTACTGAGTCCAGTTTTGGGGTGGGTGGGTTTTTAAGGACTTCTCCAGACCTGTAGATTACTGCCTGTGGTTTTCAAGATCATATGAGGATTTTTCTTATGTGAAAGTGAAGCCTTCTCTATGGCCAGGCCAAAAGGTTGTTCTAAAATTGCAGCTCTATATATGATAGGAAGGCATCACCAAATTCAGTTTGCAGAAGTGCTGGAAGAATTTGCTGTGAGTATAGTCTTCTGAGTTTGTAAACAGTAGAATCTGTGGGGAAAAGCATTTTAAAATTCCTCATGCAGCTAAAAAGCTCTTTCAGTGTAAGTCAACAGGTCCCTTCAATACCTTCTTCTTTGAGGCCTGTTCAAGTATAAGATATGCTGGGCTCCACTAACAGCTCTCCAGTGAACCATATGTTACATTTTGTGCTAAGTTCCCAGTGCTTGAAAGAGGGAAAACACTTTAACAAAGAACAGCTGAGTCATTCTTGACATGGGGGGAGTCATTGGTGCCTGAGGAGGCCAAGTATTTTGAGGGAGAGGCTGAATACCTGTTTTCTTCCTTGGACGAGTCACAAGAGAGCCAAGCTATGCTGTGCATGGCAGCACAGATTGGGACATAAAACCACTATTGCTCATAGTTTAGCAGTGTTGGTGCTTTACAGTTTTGGTATTATTTGGTGGGTATAGATTTACAGTAGTGTGGTTACCTTGATTCTGGTAAATCATCCATCCCCAGCTTTAAGAAGGGTATTTTAGAGGCTTTCCTGTCTCTCCTTGTCAACTGTATCTGGTCACTATAATCTGGATTACTGTAGCTCGCTCAGGTGACACAGATGGAATTGATGTGGATAATACAGCTGTGCAAAATGTTTCCATTCACCTCTGCTAATACCATTTGCTGCAGCTCCACTGTGTTTCATATCCACTACTAGTTGATTCCTGCAACACTTCAAAAACCAATTCAGATCTTTCAAAAGCGGGACTTATGTAGTGAAGTAGGACAAGACTTGTGAACAAGGGTTGGATTTTTAGCTGTTGTGCACCAAGTACTGTTTTTACTGGAATGTAGTCTGCAGAACAATTAGAGTGTCATGGTGTTTTAAGTGATTTGTTTTTGAAGTGAGTACTGTGGGAAATGTAGAGGTGCTCAGATTCTGGCTGCGCAGTGCTTCTTAGCAATAAGTCCATGCAGAAGTCTCAGCAATTGCAATAGTAACAACCCTGATGTTCAAACTAGCTTGGCTATGCTAATTTATACCTCTCTGTGTTGACTTTTGCTTCTAGAACATTGTGTCAGGACTGCCTTTCAAGGCTCTGTTAAAGATGTGGTCTCTGAATGCTCATCAGGTTGTCCTATTCAGATCTCAGAAACCTGTGTGCACATCTCTTTTGCTGCTGATCAGGACGTTGCTCTTCACTCTTGATCTGCTTACAGTACAACATCCTCCACGTTTCATCAGGATTATCAATTTATACATACGACTTTGTAGAATAAAAATCCTTTTCTAGTACAAGTAAAACATGCGAGTTCCTTTACTGCATCCCATCAGGAGTCTATGTCATGATACTTCCTGCTTTTAATAAGCACCAGATGCTTTAGAGAAAGATGTAGGGAGTCCTAATTATGTAATTTCTTGCACATTGGAGCCTATTCAGAACTTTGTCTTATTAGTGGTAGACTTATATTTGAAACGGTAAGAATTCTTCCTTTATTGAAAACAAAAAAAAAACTTACCTGGAACAAATGCAGTTTATTTATTAACAGAGAGTCTTTATTTCAGTCATCTTGTGCTTCCAGCCTTAGTGAGACTAGCAGCAGAAGCAGTGTTTTGTGTTTGAACTGATTCTTACGTGATCACACACACACACAAAAAAGACTTATGTTACAAAAGAATACAGAAATCTGGTTGCTTTCTAGTGATGAAAAACCATTCTGTGGAACGTCTCTTCTCATTTTCCATGTCTCTTTTATGATCCCTTCCATTCATCTTGTATGTAAGCAAGACAGTCTTTTTAATAATCTCTCTTCATATGGAAGTCTTTCTAAGCTTCTAATCACTTTCATCATCTGTCCTTGGATTCCCTTTATTTCTTAAAATCTTTAGTAGTTTAAAGGAAATAACATAAAGGGTCATAGAAGGATAGAAAAAGTAAAAAAAAAAACACCACAAAAAACAAACAACCCAAACAAAACAGCCCCAAACCAAACAAACCAAAAAAAACCCCAAAACCCACCCAAGACAACAAAACCACCCCATCCCAAGTTTTCAGAGAACCCTGGGTGGTTAAATCTCCCTGTGTTCCTTTAAATGCAAAGATTGCTTTAGAAGAAGTACTCGTTCTGTGCTTTTGTGTCTTGTAAGCAAACCTCCAGATATTTTGTGCTCAAAGAACTTATGCACACTTTTCCCACAGTTCCCTCATGTTTTGACATGAGAGGAAGATAATTTGATGAGACAGAATATTGTTAAGACCTTCAAGCATTGGTGCTAAATCCATGGTGTATCTAGAAATGTGTGAAACCTGTCAAAGAGTAGGCTGCATGACCCAGGAGTATCAGAAATAAGAGAGGGAAACCACAACTGTAATTGTGTAATTGTAATGTGAACCCAGTAAAACGGATTAGCTGGTTAGAACTGAAGAAAAGTGTGGTTTGTTCACGTAAAACAGTGAGCATGTTTTGATTATTTTGTCATTACAGTTTTCCAAAGCATCCTACAGTTTCTTAATTTTTTTTGGTAGAGAGGAATGTTAGGAAGTTTACAAAGCTGCTAGCTTTTTTTGGTATACTTTGAATTTTGAGATTAAATACATCTAAAAGCTAAAGGTCAGTATTAGGTGTAATTTGTTGTCAAACGGAAAAGAAAAGGGGAAATTGTTGCTGTACAGCTTAGTATAGTATGGCTGTGCTCCCCTGATCCTGCAAGGTGAACCTCTTTGGTGGAGTTGAAAGTCATAAAGGTTGTATTTTCACCCAATCCATCTTCTCCCTTCTAACCCAAGAAGACAATTTTAAACAGTGTGTAGGAGTGGGAACGCATGATCTTTTCAAGGTTTAAGCTAATTTTTAGGTTTGGAAGTTTTATACTTAGGCCTTCTATAATTCTTGGTCTCTTCTGGGAAAATTCATGTCTCTGAAGAGCATACAGCGTCTCCTTTCCTTTGTTATGCTTTTGATTCATCTTTATTGCAGTGGATGGTATTTCTTGCAGGACTGCAGCATCTATTATCACCTTTTTAAATGTTAGGTATATTAAAAAATAATGGTCACTGGGGGAAAATCACCAGCCTTCTGGTGTGCTTTCTTTTTGAAGAACATGTAATTGTTCTTCTGTCAGGTTGCCAATGGTGATGTGGGGGCATGCCAAAAGCTCTAGATCCCTGGCTCATTGTCGTCACCTCCATAGGTAGGGCATTAGCTAGGCACCACCTGGCACAATGTCTGCATTGAAACTGAGCCTGTAATGGCTGGATTTGATGTCCAGGCTAAAAAGATAGCTGCTGTCTGTTGTCCAGTTTTAGTTGCTTTGGCACCATTACCAAATATGCAGCTTTCATCTTCACCCCCACAGTGAGTGGGAAAGACCTGTGTGGGAGATGAGTTTCTTGTGGAACATAATTCTTGCTTTTCATTCATGCATCCAGTTAGTGCAAATGCTCTTTAGCAAAGTTTCTCTATCGTTAATGAGAGTTGCAATATCTTCACTATTGCAAATTTTCTGCCGTTCCATTAGTCTGAAAGGAGAGCGGAGAATTAATATGCAGAGCCAAAAACTAAACCTGCTGTTCTACAGCCTTGACATATGGGACCTGGTACGCAACTGGGATGGCTTGTGTCTGTGCAGCTAGCCTTTTTCAGACACTCAGAAACTGAGAACAGGATAAAATTCTAGAGTGCAGAAGTTATGGAAACCACTGCTACTAGTATTTTCTTAGTTACCTCTGTGTTGGACACTGAGATTATGGTGTACTTCAGCGGTCCCTTAATATAAAGTATTTGGCATCAATTATAAATACTTCTCTGTTAACCCTTACTATAGTAGGCACCTTTCCATTGGTTTACCTATGTGTGTACAGTTTAGTTACCTTCCTCTGTGAACTTTTGNGACCCGTTCCAACAGTTCGATGTCCCTTCTATGTTGAGGACTCCAGAGCTGGACACAGTACTCCAGGTGGGGTCTCATGAGTGCAGAGTAGAGGAGGAGAATCACCTCCTGTGACCTGCTGATCACACTTCTTTTAATGCAGCCCAGGTTACGTGCAGATGCAGAGAGTTAACACTGTGCTGTTGAGATGAAATAAAAATGTGATCCAAGTAGTGCTGAATCCATTGGAAACTTTTGATTGATATCAGTGGCCTATGGAACCAATCCAAAGCAAATTAGAACAGCCTCGTGGAAAATTATCTGTGTATTAAGTGTTCTTTGCAGGATTGTAGATGCTACTTCCAGTTTGTATTATAGTCTCGTCTAGCTTAAACCAGGGTGGTGTAGGTAGGTGGTCATCTTTGGTTTTATTTTGTAAATAAGTGGTCTTGTAGTTGGTTTGGCTAAAAATGTATAGAAACCTGTTTAGTTTTCTGGTAAAAGGTGGGATGAAAAGAGCAGCCAGTGTCTCTGTATCGAAGGATTGCAACACTTAAAACGTTCTAATTTTTTATCTCATGTGATTTTTTTTTTGTTGAAAAGACTATGACTTTCAAAAAGGCTACTCATGTTTACAAGGTACTACACCATTGGCTTCTCAAGTATTAAATAGGATTTTTTTTTTTCCCCTTTTGACTTGCTAATACTGTGTTTAAAGCGAGGATTTTCAGTTGAAGGAAGCATTATGGTGGAAGTTGTTGTTTTAAAGACAGAGAAGGCTGTAGTGCTCTGGAGTCAGTTTATAAAAACATTGTGTAGAGTTAGTGAAAATGCAAGTCCTCCATTCTTCAGAAAAACCTGATGTTTCCTACCAGCACCAAAAAAATGCAAGTAACACAGCTTACAGGAAGTCAGTATTTTGGGGTCTGTAGATTATTAGTTTTTAAGTCTAAGTGGGCTTTCTGTGCTACACTACAAGAATGGATTTGACAGGAAGAGAAGCCTTGTTAGGTTAAGTTGATGTAACAAGTTTCTCTGGTTTCACAGCATTTACTCCTCTTTTTATTCCAAATTATTCCAGTACATGCAATACAGAAATTAGAATTAAACTAGTGCTCGTTGTTTAAATGCAAAATGATATAAATATGCAGAAAATGTGCTGCTTTATACCAGCATGTCTGTACAGGTGAGTGACGCCCAAAGATCAAGCTGACAGACAAATTAGAACTGGCGTTTAACATTTTTGTAATTCAGGGCAGTACTGTTTAGTAGCATACTGTACTGTAAGTGTACTAAGGACTTTGGAAGATTCACTGCTTTGCCCTCACTTACTAGGAGATAAATTTAAGTGAAATGGGAGGTAACTGTTGGACTCAAGTGAGCATTGACTGTGTTTTGGATTATAGTAGATGAGAAGCTTTGGTTCAAGGCTATGGACAGCTGCAAGGAAAGGTGGAAGCTTTGGAACCAAGTAGGATTAAACCTAAGGAGACTTTTAGTGTTAAAAAACCTAAATGGACAGATCTTGTGAAGTGAGAGTTGCCTAGGTCAGGTGTGAGAAACTTTTCTTTCTTAAGGAGGGCCAAAGAAGACTTTTGACTGGGTGCTCATTCACACCTTCTGCTCCCATCTGCAGCATTGCGGGTTGCCACCTTCATCCTGCCAGCTTTCCCAAAGCTGCTCAGAGCTACCTCATGTCAAGTCTGTTAACAGTACCCCAGAATGGAGCTCCTTCACCCCCACTGTAGTCATACCGTGCTTACAGATTCCACATCCCTCCCAGTACCAAGTTTTTTCACTCCATGTCTCAGGTCTGTGAGGGAATAGCAAGGGAATTCATGTGCTCTGGCCAGAATGGAGTCATCACACTTTCTNATTATTTTATTATAAAATAATAAATTACCATTATCTTGTGTAAATCTAGAAGAAACATGAGTTCAAATCTGAAAATTGTAGTAACTAGGAAGGGACAGGAGAAATGCTTCTTGGTGTTGAGGGTAGGGCACATACTAAAGAAAGCAAAGGAAGAAAAGGTAATAAAATATCGTTAGTGTGGGAGTGACTAATACAGTAAAAATGTTAAGCAAGAAATGTGCATTCTCTCTATGATATGTCTTTTTGTTAAGGCATTCTGTTGAAGGAAAACTTAGTTAAATGTCAGCTTCTGGAACCCTTTCTTGTGTTATCTGCCCCAGTTCTACTGTTTACCAATAACATTCTGATACAGGATACAGCCTTTTCATAACCCAGTGTATCACATGCCTTTGGATTCCCTTTGGTCTGGTAAAATAACCTTGACTGCACTTACTGAATTATGTCTGGCTTTCTTATTTTTTTCTTTGTACTTAAACCACTAAGAAGAATCTGTGATATATTGAAGCAAGTGTGAAAAATTGGATTTGGCTAAAAATTTATGCCAGAGGTCAGGTGTAAATTTTCTTGTTTCCTTTCTTGACTCCACACAGATGACTTGAAAATGAAATGAAAAGCTTCAGTACTTGGTACGACTCCAGTTACTGATGCATGTGCATAATATGGGTGTGTGTGGTTCCTACTATGTTAGGAATCTTTGTTTTACTAGAAGTTTTGGCAGGAATAACACAATTCTGTGTCTTGGTTGTTCCTGATATTTGTTGCCAGATCAGCAAAATATCTCTTCATACAGATTTCTGATTTCTTTCTTCCCCTTTCCTTCTTATTTTCAAAAAAAAAAGTTGTCACCTTTGTTCATTCCTTCTCCCTCCATATCTTAAGGAAGAAATGTGATTACATATTGTCACATGTAACCAGTCCTTTTTTGGAGCAAATTACATAATTTCCATTTTGATGAACAGAGCAAGATGACAGCCTGCTACGAAGGCAAGAGTTAAAGGGATGGTCTTAGAAATCTGCTTTAAAGTCAGGTAGTAAATGGCAGCAGACTGATTTGGTAGCTGCCAGGCTCCTATTGTGCTAAATGTGCCCAGAAGGTTGACAGTGAGTTTGTCATATTCTTATGTTGTTGTCCTGCTCAGCTTTTTATGAAGGTCTCTGCAGTAGAACCCTTTCTTCACAGGTGAATTCATCCAATGGGTGATTCTCAGGCTGTTCTGATATACAGCACCGTCACAAGCAGATGCTGCTGGCCCTGAGGGAGGCCTGTGATCTGTACAAGAATTATGCTCCCTTTGTCCTGTGGAAGTGGATTGAATTTGGTAGACCTTTGTATCAGAGGGATGAGAAGGTTGGAGCATGAGGAGGAATGCTGAAAGTATTTCTTAAGAACAGAGGAATATTTAAGAAAAGGAGTGAAGACAGTGGGAAGATCTTTGACAATTAGAGAGAATTTCTCCTTTGTTTGCCAGTAGGTATACAAAGAAATTCTGAGGCTGTCTGTGTTGGCCCTTGCATCTATTATTCCTGTAAACTATATGCATGTGGTCCTAAGTAATTTGTTTTGGGAAGCACCGAGGAGCATCACTGTTTGTAACAGCTAGAGGCTTACTGCATGGAGGTCTGCCATTATCATGTCATTCCATTTTGTCTTTCCGGTCTTAATTCCTATGGTATTCTCTCTAGTGCACCAAGAGATCCTATTGAGCAAATCTCCTGTTTCTGATATTTATGAAACTGTCTTCCTGTGGATTTCTGAGCGGCATCGTTATGCCTTGCAATACATACTAAATTTGGAAAAAAGATGTAACTGTCTTTTCTGGGCAGTTTTTTTCTGCCTCCAAGGGTCAATTACACCCCCCACCAGGCCCCCATCTCACCCCCTTTTCTTTCTTTTTACTAAGGAACTGGAAAGTCTTGGATTACAGGTGAATGCTCAGGAGAATAACACATGACCTGACAAACCTCAGATTAAAAGTGATCAAGTAGAATCTCTTGTGACATTCATCAAACTTGGTGTCAAGCTTTTGTTTGTGATTTGTTGATGCCAGAAGCTGTGATAGTCTTTTAGGTTTGGGAAGCTGGGCTTTGAGTGCAGTAGCTCAAAAGTTGTTCTTTCACAAAATGTTTTGACCTATGTTGCCACTTCTCATGCATGCTTTAGGAGGGATTTCTCATTTATTAGTGGATATATACATTACACCGTAGCATATATGCAAACTGCTCTTTAATTTTGAAGATACACCCACTTGTGGTGTTTTGAAACAAATAACCAAGCCCTTATTTCAGTTATTCTTGTTTGGACTTGAGAGAGTCAACTAGAATAATCTTTGTGTGCTCTGTGCCATTATGCAGTGTGGCAGTTAATGTCAGAGAAGGTTGAAGTTCAGTGATTTGTTTGAAGAGTAGCTATGTTTTGAAATGAAGTCTAGAGCAGTGGTGACAACATTAGCCAAAGGCTCTGATGACTTGGGTTTAGGCTACTGTGGTAGCTCTTGGCCCTTGTGTAATGATGGGAGCCGTTTAACCTTTCTGAAGAGAATATGACCTTTCCTAGTGTGCACCAGGGAGGGGATAAATACTATGAAGGATACATATTTCAGAATCATTATCCATCTGGGTGGATTCTAAAAGAAACCAACCCACACTTTTTTGTGGAGATTCAAAAATATGCAGTGGATACTTGTTCCTGCTTTCCATAACAGGCAGATTTTAAGAGCATCTGCTGTAGGCGCTTCTTCCCACCAGAATTGTCTAAATCATATGTAACTGTTTGAAATTGGGCATCTGCTGTCCTGGTAGTTGTGTAGGGCGTCTTCTGCAGCTGAGAGGGGTACAGCTCTTGCAGGTGATCTCTGTTGTTTTGGTAGAAGCTTAAACTAAATCACATACAGGGGAGTATCTGAAACTGGGTGAGACTTGATCCCCTCTAAATAGCTGTGTAGCAGTGGATATTGCAGGGTACTGCAGAAAAGATGCAAATTGCACCATTTTTTGTGCATTTTAGGGTAGGATGTATGTACTGAATATCTAGGCATCTATGCCAAATCAGCTTTACTCTTGGCTTAGAGTTCCTTTTATTAGGCAGACAAGCAAAAGGCTTTTCTGGCTCTCCTTGCATTCTTTATATTACTGAATTGTCATTTCAGTTATGCATAACTGCACAAAAACTTTTCATTTATTATTTTTTTTTTAAATCCCTGTCTCTTGCCAGCTTTGCCATTATGCATGGAAACCGCTGGTATCTGGTTGATCAGAAATTTGGCAGTACAGGATGTTACCTTTCCATTCCCCTTTTCTCTCTGTTTTGGCTCATTTGTGATTATTGCAGAGTGCTCCTGCTGTGAGTACTGTACAGAAATGCGTTATTTTTCTCTGTGCAGTTAAGCCAGAATTAAATTGTGGAACAATTGCTGCTTTTTTTCTGGTGTTTTTTTAATAAATGAAGAAAGATGAAAAAAATACCAATGTGTGACTTGGAAAGAAGGAGAGTAATCTTGAGTTTACCTTATTATTACTGCAAGAAAGTAAAAAGATTGCCTCTGTAAATCTGTATGGCTCTTCTGACTTTCGGTAGGAGCATGTACATCTGATAATGTTAAGTTTGGCAGTTTTGCACTTTGTTAGTGATGCATTGGATTGGAATTAGACTTGTACTGACTGCCACGTGTTGTCTTCTGGGAGACTTGAGGCTGCAGGCAGATGAGGCCACTACCAGGGCATTCCCATCAGCTGTGTCCTGCTCCTGGGTAAATCAGCAGCAACACTGGATGATTTCAGAGGTACAGGATTAGGCATTCTGCAGATGCTCTTTGTAGTAATTTCATTAATGAAAACAGGCATTTATGAATTTATGGTGTGTTGGTAAGTAGTAGGAAAGAGATAAGCTTTTAGTGATAGGAGGTGGGAGCACACAGCCACAGTGTAAAATACTTGTATTGTCTTGTTATAGGCATTGCTGAGTAAAAAAAAAAAATAAAAAAAAAAATTCTTTCAGCAAGCTAGGCATCACAAGGTTCAGAAATTTAGAAATTGTTTTTTAAAAAGCCAAAGGCAGAAATTTCTGTAGGAATTTTTAGAACATGGAATTGGAAAATGTGATTGAACTTGTTTCTTTGTGTATATATGGTACTACTCTGGGTTTGAAGTAAGCTATTTTTTCCAGTACATTTTTCTTTTGGTTTAGTGAGTTCACCTTGACACTGCCTGACCTATAGCAAAAGATGTGATTATAGGTCACATTAGGCAAGTTGTTTATTCCTCATATGTCTGTTAGACCTCAGTCTACCTTAACCTTTTTGGCAGGTTCTACTAGTTAAAATGAATCTTCCCTAACAAGAAGCAATCTAGTTTTCAAAGATCAGGATGTAAAGTTCTATCATGTTTGAGCACATGCAGTGAGACTTCTCATCTTGGCAAGAAGTGCTGTGTGTAAGTTTTCACTCTCACTCTTACATGTTGTTTATATGAGTCTACTTTATGCCCAGACACAGGCAAGTATTAGTGCTGACACATAAATTTTGTAAAGTAGGTATGGCTGAAAAAGGAACTCGTATGGCACAGAAGAAGGGTAGGCAGGGGTAGAAAAGCAAAGAAGGCTGAAATTTGAGGTGGAAAGACTGTCTTGGAGCGCTGCTGTTTTATTTAAAAAGCATGCATAGAATTTGTACTCGATGACTCTGTCAGAAGTCCAAACTTAAAGGGTGTCTGAGATAGCCGAGAAAATACGTAGCTTAACTTGCATAAATCCTGACCTTCCAGAGACAGATGATCCTGTGGCCTAATTCCTTTGAAACTTTTAGTCTTTATGATGATCTTCTAATTTCCTCTATTGCAATAATCTCTAGAGTAAGAATGCATTGGTTCCCCTTGTAAGTGCTTCTTCAGCATGATCTGTCAGCACATTCCCCAAACTGTAATGTCGTCTTCTCAGTATGTGCCCCATAATCTTCAGTATGTCATTGCTTTTGCTATTCCTAAATAGACATTTTGAAGACAGTAGGGAAAAGGAGGGAGCTGGGGAAAAGAGGAAATTTCCCCCCTTTATCTCCAGGCTCAAATCAGTGTCTGGGTTAAGTAAATTTGTATCTAATTGCTCAGACTCATCATTCCTCAAGTGTAACCGTGTAGTTAATATTTGTGCCTATCTGCTTGTGACCAACAGTACGTAGAGATTTACAGCACTGGTCCCAGTTCCTGCAGACACACAGCTTGCCTGGCTACTTTCTCTCACTTTGTCTTTCTCTAGCATTGAGAGGTTGTTCAACAAAGGCTGTTCAGCCTTACACTGTTATTACAGATGCTGATTGAATTAATTTGTGCTGAAGTTGTTAATATGGAAACAGAAATCTTAACTGACGACTTGAGTTAGAATTTGCATAGTTAAAAGTGGAAACAGTAGTTTTATGTGCGAAACAGAACCCTCATACTGGTTTGGATTTATTTTTTTAATAACGCTTATGTCTGATTGTATGAAAATAAAGGCCTACATGTAGACTGCCTAGTAAGATAACTTTAAGATGTTGCATAGAGTCAAATTCATATTACAGATGTCCTTGCACATTGAAACAGAGTCTTTAATTTCTATTTTTAAGAGTAAATATTTTTCTCTGGTTACATCCAGTGTAGCTTGCTAATTTTAGGGGTGTAAACTCCTCATGATTTAGTGAGAGAAAGTTTTAATAGCTGTGTCTGAATACTTGTTTAAAATTTATTACTGCATGTTTCTATGTAGGGCAGAATATGTTGCTCATGGTGTTGCTGTTTTGGTGAACAACGGACTCATGGACATACATACTTTTATTAAAGTAGGGTCAGTTAATTGGAAACGGGAAGAAATTCTCGATCCAGGATGATTTTGAACAGTCTCAAGTCAATATACTGAACCATTGTATGAATGTTTTAATGCTGTAGATTTAGGATTGGCATGAAAGCATTATATCTGAGCTGCGAGCTGAGATTTTTAGATCTATATGTAAAAAGCAATTAAATTGTCTTATGTTTTACTAGAGAATATGTGTTTATTTCCTGTAGTAATTATTCTTTGCTAAATTTGGGGAAACTTTAATTTTAGAAGGGCAGTGGCTATTACCATCCAATGTTGTGATTAACGTACTTGGTAGATTCAGATCTGAATGCTCTGAGACTCTAATGATAAAGTTGCGTCATTCTCTGAAATGTTTTTTCCTCCTGAGGCAGACAGGTCTATCTGTTGTCATTATCTTCGCAATAGCAATAAGATTTAAGAGACAGTCATGTTAACAAAGGTACAAAGTGTCCTCAATTCAACAGCTCACTTCCAAACACAAAAAACCCTCGGCATTATCACGGCAGATGTGCTTGCTTATTTGAGTGTTGAATGCTCAGAAGGATTCCTTAGGCTAGCACTACTTAGCTTTCTTCTGCCTGAGCTGGCTTTGCATTGTTTATTCAGCCCTTTGTCATTTTAAATAGGAAGAATTACTAAAGAGGATGCTCATACTTCTGTTTGTCAATTTGTTCCCTTTGAAAAAAATATATTGTGAAAATATTGCAGTGTTCTGACAGTTGCACTTCCCAGAAGACATGTTCGTATCTTTTTAATCTCCTTATTTTGAATTATTTCAAGTCATCCCCCTGTTCCCACCCAAGTAATGGACTGTCTTTACTGTATAAAGCTCTTTCCTGGCAAGGTGTGTTTTTCGTGCAATATGGCTCTCTAAAAATAACTCTTTTTTTTTTCTTTTTTTTTTTTTTTTTTTAAGTGGACTCAGAACTCCCTGTTCTTGCTATGGTAGATATTACTCTTGCAGGTGCCAAATAAAGGTTCCTAATTGCTATACATTAATTTAAAATGGCCAGTTTGCATCAAATATGTATTTTCAGTAGTAACAATTTTAGATGTGGGGTTGTCTCTGTTTTGGGGGAAAGAATAAAAGAGGACAAGGATGTAATTTTATTGTTGTAATGTATGCCATGGTGTGTGTTCTTTTGTTTTATATATACGTACACATATACGTATATATGTATTCTTTTCCCCTTAGAAAAACAAGCACAAAAATGTGTGATGTATACTGTTGTGGGGAAGGAAGACTGTAACACCATGTGAAATGCATGGAGTATCATTATATCTTTTTAATTTATTTTAATCTATATTTCATACAAGTCCCTGCAGTTTTCTCTGAGAAAACTTGCATAGAAACTGTAGTTCATCAACCTCACTATGAAAAGACAAAGGCGAAGTCTGTGAAGATTAGGGAGTAGCTGTTAAGAGTTGTTCATCTGCAAGCTACCACAAGAAAAGTGAGTTTTATTACTGTTGGCTCGGGACGTATCCTCTTTTGGGATTTAATGGCCACTATGACTTACAATAGCAACATGTATTAATTTTAAATAACAGTATTTCAGTGGCTAAACTGCTCCTGCTCTTGTACATGACACCGTGACTGCAGCCAGATGTCTCATATATTGAATTGCCTATGATGTTTGTTGTGCTGACAATACTTAGATTAGGTAACGAAGAACCAGTGCTGTCATATCAGCATGTGTTTTTTGTGACACTATAGAAAGCCCAGAGACCCGCTGAACAGCCTTAAGGATTCCTCACGTTACAGCTCTATATCTGTACAGACTGTTTCTGAAACTGATGGATCATTTTTCAAATTTTTTGGGCATTTTTTCCTAGTCTGAAGCATGCAGATTTCCCATCACCTCCTAGACTTACCTTTCTCTTCTCTTCCCTCTGCATCTATTTAATTTTGGTCTAATACTTTCCCAGTCCTTTTATCTCATTAGGTTTCATCTCTCTTTGATACCTTTAAATTGTTTGTTAAGAGATTCAGATGCTTATTTCCAAAGTATTTACCTTTTTAATCCTTTAGAACTAGAAACAGTATGTTCCGCTATGTAAATAAAAATGGCATAGGTAAATTGCCCGGTGAAAATAAACTGGGAATGAGATTAGCCTGGTTAGGTTTGTGCATAGAATTTAAATGGTTAACTTTGTCCTTGGTGTTTAAGAGCAGAGGCAGAATCAGCGTGCATGTGTAGAAATGACAGGTACTTGTAATCAAGGTGAAAATAAAACATGGACTTTGTCTTCAGTGTTTGTGCTGGAGACAAAACTGCAAGGAGTTAGCAGGGTTAACCTCCCATTTGGAAGAACAGCAAGTGTAGGACCCCTTCGTAAAAGAAAGGAATATTCCCAACCAAATAAAGGCCTCAGTAACGTGGAAGGCTTTAAAGCAAATAGGTATCTGAGCAAATTTTCAGGGAGAGAGAGGTTTAATTAAAGACTTGAAGGTAGGTGGAAATCAAAATAAATTTAACTTTTGGTTTAACCAGTGATGGGTCCTGCTGGTTAATGTGGTCTCTTGTCTCAGCAAAGGTAAACACCATGTCTGCTGAATTGCCCCCTGCTTAGAATACCAGTGTGGTTCTGAGTCTCTTGCTGTGGTGCCTTGTGATAAACAGTATGTGGGGATTTTGCAGGGGATAGGGAAATAGAAGAGAGATGGGGTTAGGTTGGTTAATAATCTTTCAAAGTGTCAGTTATAACTTTTGTTTAAGAAAAGAGGAAATTTCTAATAACTAAATTAACTTTCATTTAACGTATGTGTAGCCTGCACCTATGCACTAACAAGGGGAAACAGTTGACATTTAATTGGGTGTAGAAGAGAAGGATCTAGCTGCAAGTAAATGCAGTAGATCAAGATAAAATTTTTATTCATGGGAGTAATGACGTTCTGAAATTACTTTTCAACCTTAAGTAGCAGGAAAAATACATGACTTCTTTTTGAAAGGAAGCCTGATTAAGTTTATGAATGTAACTTTAATGTTAGGAGCCAGGAATTTCCTTTCAGCCCTTTGTTTCTGTCCTGGAAATTATTTTACATGTTTCCTGAGGCTTTTGCATCTTTCAGGGCTGTTGTGACCTGAATAAGTGAACATATTCTGTCTAATAAACGTGACAGGAGACTAGTGACTTCAAATGTAATGAGCCCAAACATTTTGTAAAAATAATTTTGGTGTCATCACCAAGTAGTTATCCATTCTTGCAGGGAGTGAAAGTCAGACACAACTTGATCATTACCCACCAGCTTGCCTGCTGGTCCGTCAGTAGGCAGGTAGTATAAGATTATCCACAGAATATGCTGTCTTGCCCACCTGCTGCGCTAGAAAAGTTACACAAGGGACACTAGTGAAGTTGGAGCCGTCATGCAGGACAATAAAGGACACAGAAAGAAGCAAAGTATGTTCTGTAGCAATTTAGGGACTTGAGAGAATCTGAGAGTGTTGAGGTGTGGGGAGTGAGGGCATCTGGGAAGATGTTGCTGGTGTTGCTATAGTAAATGAGTCTGAAGTCCATGTTGTACTATGTTTCATTGGTTTTGCTGAACTAATGCTTCTTCTGGATTGTGGGAGATTACACAGCAAACTGTTCCTGCCACTTCTTCTCTATGAATTTGAATGTGTCCGAAGAAATATAGCAGTTGTTCCATGCTGCTATTGGGGCTGAGTTCAAATCTTTAAGAGGTATTAGATAATTTTGCATTATAGAACACTTTCAAAAATTCTGTTTGTGGTAGAGAACTGTCAGATGCCTTATCTTGTGCTTTTCCACACACAGGAATACAGACATACTTGTATTTCAGTTCAAATGAAATTATTATGTTAAACTGCTTAGCTAACAATCCAGTCCATTTAGTAATGGGTAAGCCTTAATTTTGCTTAATGGTGTTAGTCTAGAATACATATTCACTGTAGCCCTCTGCCGTACCTCCTGCTTCTGATTCCCTCCAGTTGTATTGGGAAAAGTTACATGATGGGCAGTGTGTTGCTGGAGTTTGTAGCCTGGGTAATTTAAGCCAACCACAAATTATTGCTTAAAAAACAGTAATGCTTCTTGCTCACCAGTTCAAGCGTTAAGTCAGAGTGTGACAGAAGATTTATATTTCAGGGACATCCAATGTATCTTTTGAAAATGGATTGGCTAGACTTTGTGGGTATTGTGGTTTCTAGCAGTGATTTAGAGATGCTTCTTGGAAAATTCCTACAATATGTCATATTAATTGTTGCTCATCTGTCAATTGTCAGTTGCAAGGCAATTGAGTTGTTAGTGTCTTTAAAGCAGTTACTGGTAGTTGCTTCTCAGCTGTAGAATTGTAGACAAGTTGCTTAACATACAGGCTGTGCTCAGGTATGAGGTTTCCTATTCAGCTTCTCTAGTAACCTTAGAAGCAGATGCCTGTCTGCCGGTTCTGAAAACAGTCTGATGCTGCTGTCTTTGGGCTGACCATCAATTTACATGTAACTGTCCCTGTGAAAGAGTTCTCTCTCTCTCTGTGGAAACACATTTTTAATCATCTGTGGTCTCCTCTGCATTGTGTTGCTAACAGTAATGACACCCAGAAACATGACAACCAGACAAGCATGAAGTTAATGTGGGATCAAGTTAACCACCTGATGCGTAACTGGTGCTTATTCAGCCGCCGATCAAGTATAACATGTGCCCTCTGATAGTGTCTATGACTACCACAGAACTCTCCCATGAAAGGTAGTTTTATACTCTAACTTGAACGAATTGTTCAAATCAGCAGGGTAGCAGTGAATTGACAGAAGTGTCTTAATAGTGAAAGCTCTATCAATGATCTACCCTAACTGCTTGGATGAACGTGCTCTAGCGTTTTAGAGTCATGGTGGAACGTGGAAAGAGAAGACGGACCTGCCAGAGAGCTCTGTAGGAGCATTGGGAAGGCAAGTCTTATTTGAACACAACATCCCAGCCAACTCTTGTGCTCTTAGCAGCAAGTAAGTGGCTGGAAAAAGCATTGTGAAGGAAAGTATGTGACTTCAAAATGAGACAATGTGCCTTTGGGAAGACAAAACAAGTCAAGTAAAGTAGTAGATATTGACAGCAGACTAGTGTGCAACTGGTGTGATGTTTGGTGTTTCCCAAAGTGCTTCCTGCCACGATTGATGTGCACAGTTATTTTTGCATCCACTACATTTTGATGTGCCTATTTCCTATCATACCATTACTGTCTTCATTGAGAACAGGTGCCCTTCGTTGAGAAAAAGCTCCATAGAAAGTGTTTGTCTTGATACATAGAGAACATATCATGGAAATTTTAGAAGGGGGCTAGTTCTCCCCACCCCCACCCACCCCCTTTTCTTTTTGGCCATTTCCATGGTTGCATTTGTTATTGGAAACTAAAATGTTAGCTTTTAGTTTTAAACAATTGTTGATCTTGATTTTTTTCATCCATGCTCCATGAGTTAATTCAGGATTCACAGAAGACTAGTGTTGACTAAATTTGGGTACATGCTTCAAGTGGCAGGGGATAAATGGAAAATTCTTGTCAATCTTGTCAATCTACATTTTGAATTCTCTCTCCAAGAACAGAACATGCTCATTGCTGTCGAGTGGTTTGGGTTTTTGGCACTCTTAATTCTGTTTGACAGTGTTTCATTGTCTTCAGGTGCATAGTATAGTGGTGTTCGTGATGATTTTTTGAGAATCTAGATTCATCCATGCTCGTGAACACAAAAAGCAATTGATGTTAGTCAAATATTTGAAATGCCTTTCTGCACTGCTTAGCTGCCACACAGTGTGGAAGAATGGTCTTTATGTAGTAGCTCTGGTTGCTGCTTCTGAAACTCTGGATCTAGGTGTCTTGGCAGAGCTCTGGGGGTTTTCAGTCTGCTTCATTCCTGTGCATGACATTAATATTTCACTTTCATGAGCACTGAAGCAAGAAAATCATGACCTTCATAAAAAATTAACAGAGGTTGCTTTTTTTGGAATGGATTGTTGCGTAGTGTCTTACCAAGCATTAAGTGTTTAACAGCTTGTCTACACTTAATGCACTTTCATTAGAAAAAAAATAATCTGACTTTTAATACGTGTCGGGCTTTGCTGCGTACAAGGCTGGATATTGCAGGTAACTGTAGCTCCGGTTTAATTTTTGCTTGCCACACTTTAGACGTCCACATTAAGATTAATAATCTAAAGAACTGAAGCTTCAGTTGATGGAGGTTTGTTTGTGTTTTTTTTTTTCTTTTCAGAATTTTCCTATTACCTTTTTTAATACCTGACATAGAGCAGGAATGTTCCAAGAAAATGTTCCAAAGCCTGTAAGCAATTTGGTGCAGCCACTTGCTGTCCTCTGACTAGCTGATGAAAATCTTTCATGAGTAAAATAGAAAAAATGTAAAATCAGTAGAGTTTTAAAATAACATGGAGTGCTCAGGCATAACAGCTAAAGCTGTTGTAACCAACAACTTTGGGGTTCTTATGTCAGGAAATGTACACAGAGGTGTCTCAACAGTGACAGGCTCTTGTAGGTTGATTTCAAACTGGAGTGCAATCGCCTCTCTTCAGTGGTGAATTATTTAAGGATATAAGCCAATTTCAGCCTATCATGATTTTAGAGGTAACTAGATGGCATTACTTGTGTTATGAATTTACTGAAGAGATAAGAACAGGTTATTGTTATATCTATCTTATAAGAACAGAAATTGTTCTGCCTGCAGTTGGTTTAAGAATTCTGGCTTGAATATGATACCATTTTTCAAGTTATTCCTGTCAATAGTATGTAATAATGAATGGTTTGGGGTTTTTTTTTTTGCTATGTTCCATTGAGGTCATGGCTGATGGGAAACATTATATTGCAATTGCTCTTTCAATGGGAGAGATATATGGCTCAAACCTTGCTGATTAATAATGTACTGAAAAATCAGTCCAAAATATGGTCTCACAGGAGTAAGATAAAAATTAGACTCAACATGATTCATAGAGATAGTGCAGCATGAGTAAGCTGCTACTGAACTAAGAAGAGGAGTGTGTTGGATACCTTGTGTATTCCCCATCTTCTTGTCTGGTGCTTGGGAGCCTATGTTTGAGGTGTGCAATCTGATCAAGGCCTCTGTGCCTCCCATGGCAGGCTGGCCCCAGCACTGTAGGGGCTTGGAGCGACAAATTCCCTGTTGAAGAATGACAAGAGCAAGCCCAAGAACACAAAGAAACACGTGCATGCCCTCTTTCAGTGACAGTGCATTTCTTCAAAACACATCTGTGGGGCAAGTCTCAGGCTCCAGTGGCCAGAGTTCCTCAAGAGAGACAAAGGAGTGCTATTGTCTTAGCTGTCAGTTTGGTGGTTAGAGTGTCTTCCTTGAAGCTATGAGTTTGAACGTGTCTGAAGCTGAAAACAGGCTAGAATCCAACTATTACTTCCTTGATGAACAATCTTAACTCATCAGCAAGCCTACAGATTATTTCTTTCCCCATGCCAATTGCTGAAGACACGTCTGACTAAACACTCATCGTTGGAATGCTTCTTCCCCATTGATTTCTGCGGTGGTCATGATACATTTTGTACCTGAACTGATTCCTGTGGCAACAGATTGTTATATTAGTGCTCTGGACTACTATGAAGTCACTGCAAAGAAATGCCTGGAGAATGAGAGAATAAACTCTTCAGGAAAATAGATTTTAAGGTATGTGAAATAACAGGAAAAAGAATTCAGGAAATGACGGGCTATGTGGGTCTTACTTGAAACAGTGACATTTGCCTCAGTATAAAGTCTTCAGACTATCTATGTTAGCTCTCATGTAGGTCATTTGGAATCATGGCTCTGTTTCAGTCAGCTAAAATTGCTTTTAAAATATTGCTATCTTTCCAATCTTTGTTATTTAAGTGGCACAAAAGAGAGGCAAAAAGTTGCTGGTAATTCTTGTTATTATACAGGTAACAAAGAGCTTTAATTTATTCTTTTCATTGCTGTAAGCTTCTTAAAAAGAAAGTTTAGCAGAAAAAAAAAAGAAGGTAGTGGAATTGCAGTCATCTCCCCCTTATGCAGCGGTAGATTTTAAAGCAGATGCTATTTTTGCATGACAAGTTAGTGGCAGCCTGGATAGCCTTACGAGGAGATTATGTTCAATAATAACTTAGCATTTAGGCTTTCAGTATTGGCCTGGGTTTGTTTGGGTTTTGTTTGTTTTGGTTTTTAGATATGATCCCTTTTGTACTTTTTCGTGCCTCTGAGTAGAAGGCACATACACAAGAGGCTAAAGAAGAAAAAGTTTCTTCCAGGTGCTGGCAGGCTGATGGGGAAGGCTCAGTGTCAGAGCTTGTTATGTGGTTTACAGAGCTGCTTGTTCTACATTCAGTCTGGCACTTATTTCTGCAGCTGCATCTATTGTTGCTGTTAACTTGCTGTCCTGGAATTAAAACTGCTGTTGCTTTCCTTGTGAAGTTATCTAAGCTAAAGAGTACCTGTATGTTTGATAAGACATTTTTTGAGAGACTGAGAATGACCTACTAGAAAGATTATTCTTGGATAGTGAGATTATTTTCCTCAAATTTCCTGATGTGTGTGGATACTGGTGTGATTTACAGGAAGTCGTACCACTGATGAAAAATTCTACACTTCTATTATAAATATCATAAAACTAGACCCTAGCTTTGAGACTCCTTGGCTCCAAGATAAGAAAAATCTAAATTGAGTCAGGAAGTTTTGGGGACCAGGAAGATCTTGCAGAAGTTCTGGGTGAGGGGAAAGTACCCAGCTATTACAAACTATGTAGATAAAAAAGTGGGAGGGAAGCAGTGACAAGGAAGGAATTGAAAACAGAGGAGTTCACAAAAAAATACACAGAGATAAAGGGTTGAAAGTAGTAAGGGAAAAGCCTGAGTTCATTGTGAGGCAGAAATTCACATGAGCTTCTGATCAAACAAACAGAAATCATGAACTTGTGCTTAACCAGTAAGCTGGGATTTGAAGCCAAGTCTTTGTATGTGGCATCCTCCCATCCTCCACGAAGGAGCAGAATGCGTCCTGCAGCATCCTACCTGAGCTTAATTCGTGGCTTTCCTGCTTCACCCCAAACTAGTGACTGGTTCAGCTTCTACCTGCCAAAGTGGCTGCCTTCGTCATTCATTGATGCCAGCCATGCCGTGGATGGGATAGTGAAGACAAAGGAGTTTAGGTTATGATTTGCAGGTAGCAGAACCACTGTGTGCAAGGTGTCCGATGCCTGTGGTGTCAGGCGGAGGATGAAATTTCACCTGAGGTGGCTGCAGGAGCTGTGTGGCATCTGAATGTAACAGGTCAAGTCACTTGATCATGCTTTTGCAGTTGTCAAAGACACACTGTTTACTTTTGCCCTAACAGGAGTCCTTGAATGTTTCAACAATGAAAGCAGTTGTGCCACTCGATCTTCCGTGGGTGGGAGGTCACAGAATCTTCCTATTATGAACACACAGGTTTGCGAGACAGCACTGACCAAACAGGAATTAAATAGATCATGTTTTAATACTTGGAACTCATGATTGGTTTGAAAGCATAATATGGTGATTAGTTGTTGTTCTTTTCATCTCTGGCTTGTATTTCTCACCAGTGTGTCTGTGTGCTTTGAGGGGGAAAGGCAAATTCCTATGGAACAGATCATTAAGTATATCTGGCATGACTATCTCAATGCAGGCTTTGAGATGTAGTTTGTCACTGGGGATTCTCATGGAGCTAGTGGACTTTTTCTAGGATTTGCATTTTTGCAGGTCGAGGTACAGCTCAAATCATTTCAGGTTGTGCCAGAGACAAGCATCTAGAAGTACCAGCTGTAACTTTTAACTTCTACTTATAAAAATGAGAACTCTTCAGAAGGGGATCATAAAGGTATAACACCCCAATGCTGATAATTTTACTCTGAAAATATTTTGACCTGCCACCAAGTCTGTAGGTAGTAATTTTATGTATGTTCACTTGTAGCAGTTCCTTAAGGGACCAGTCTGTTAGCACATCTACTGAATCCATTGCATTCTCTTTGAGTTCCACGCTGAGATTTTTGCAAGATAAGTACTTGCAATTGGGTCTTAGCATTCTAGGCTGTAACAAAATTTCTCAGGTTGGGTTAAAACTTGCGTAGTGCCTACAGTGTTGTTGCTGCATGTGATGAAACTAGTCTTTTGGAACAATGTTCTTTCCAGAAGAGTCCTTTTGTTTTCCAACAGATAATACTAGAACTCTAAGAAAACTTGTGGTTAGTTCTGACACAAGTGTCAACCCTAATACATTACCTAATTGAATATCACAATATTGTGATATTGTAAATGGTAAGAACTTTTCTTAATCTATAACCTCATGTGACTCTGAAGCCATCTAGAGAGCTTGAAAAGCAGTATTAAAATGGTATTTTTTTATTACATCATTTTAAAGTGTATTAAATCTTTTACACCCTGCTAATCCCAGCTCTGCACACTAAACAAGAACACAAGCACATAATTTTGTGTGAATCTTTTAAAACTTGTGTTGTGAAGTCAGTACCAGAAACTAAACATCACCTTCATCACACTGAGAGATGCAGTTTTTCAATAAAAAGCTAAATAATTACAAACACTTGTTTTTACTAGTCTATTTATGCTACTTTAAATGTGCTTCAGAGTTGTTAACAGGAGTATACTGTGCTGTAGTGGTCCCAGTACGTGCAGCAAGCAATTCTGAAAATGTTTGAACGTATAGCTGCTCTTATTTTGGTGAGTCTTTGGCTTTCAGCTAGCAGACAGCTCTAACAGGCTTTTTCAGTATTTTTTTTACTGTATCTTTTGCTTTCAGGCTATATGACTATTGTCTAAATATTGTTACATTACACAGAGGAACATAACACCTGGTGTATTTATTTCTGTACTGACCTTTATTTTTATAACACCCTTGTTAAAGCAGTAAATGAACAAGAAGGGTAATCAAATGCAACTAAAAAAACTACAGACCAAATGGCATGGATAATGAACTGCGTCAGTTTATTTCATAAAGTTAAAATGATGCAGTGTTGCCTGATTAGTAGCAGAATCATATGTAGAGACAGACTTTTAAAATCTGGATTTGGAGGAGCAGATCAATTAAAGAAGTGACTCGTCATTTGCTCTTTTGTTTGGGGGGGATGTGCATGTGTGTGTGCATCTGTGGGTGGAGTTCCTTGCTTTTTCCTTCTGCTGTGGGGAAGGCTTTTGGCCTGTGCAAATCACTGCAACGCATTGAAGTTTCCTGAAGCACTTAATGAATGTTTGCAGATCTTCAAGCTCCCTTCCTAGTTTACAGAGAATATAAGCCATTCAGGCCACTTTTAGTTGCTGAAAAGTGAGGTGTTTTTGGTTTCGCTTTACTACCTGCTTCCCACTCTACTCCCCCCCCTCCTCCCTCTTTGTGTTATTGTAAGCAGTGTTGATTGTGCAGGAGCTACTTCTTAAAGTATATTTTTTTCCAAACTTTGAGGCTGGTAGCAAGTACTTTTTTCAGCTTTAGAAAACAGTTGATGATCTGGAAGCAAAATCCAAACTGCAGCTATGTTGGTGCTTATTACTCCTGTGTACAGAAGGTCGCCTCTTTAACCTGTTTCTTCCACTGGCTTAGCTGTCAGCAGTCTGCTTTGATTGTAGTGTACATAGCAAGAACTAGAGGGCATAAGGTGAAGTAGGTTCAGTTGCAGTTTTCACTATAGTTTCTTGCATAACCCTCTCTCTCAATTCTGAGTTGTGTCAGCAAAAGCTTCTTGACACAGCAACAAATACAAGTTGTTTTGGGAAGGGAGTATCTGAGATGTAACATAACCACTATCCATGTAGCTCCTGAAGTTTTTTGCCTTGGCCATAGTTGTGAAACTTGGACACACATCGTGGAATTTTCAGTGAGAAAATGCTTTAAGTAAAAACATTTCTTAGAAACAATGGAATTGAACTCAAGGTGTGACAGACTTCATGAATGAGCAAAGAGCAGTAGGCATCATTGGCTTGTGGAAGAGCTATGGTGTGATTTAGGTGTTTCCCAAACTATTCAAGTAACTGACTACAGAGAGTGAATGTATTTGTCATGGAGAGGATCTGGAATGCTTCTTTTTAAGCATGTAATACAGTACAGAGTATTTACTCACTGTGTGCAAATACTAATTAGGCTAATCTCACAGGAGGCATATTTTTGAGGGTTTAGTAGTAGATACAGAGCTTCATCTGCCCGTTGAGACCACTAAATATCTGATTTATAGATGGTTGCTTATTCGGGTTAAATTACTCTAATGATGTGTCAAAGTAAGAGATAAAGGGAAAATATATTTAGACAATTTTCTCATGCCCTGATCTCTTAAAATGAGTACTGTGTTTTGGGTTTTATTTTGGTTTTCCACTTTCAAAGGTGTGAAGTCTCCTGTGTTGAATTTTAGGCTGTTTACCAGAGGATGCTGGGGCCTGTAGTCAAGCAGAACTCCCTGCTCAGGTACAGAGCTCTGGCTCAGGGCAGTGCCAGTAACCGTGGTCAGACTCCAAGGATAGCGTAACTCTTGTCTGCTTCCTTTCCCGATGAGCTTCGCTTTGTTCCTTTTTTCTGTGCTGTTGCGATGACTGAATATGGTAATATGTTTATAAATCTTTTACATCAAGCCAACCATATGATAAAGCATATCCTTTTAGATTGTCTGAGTAGAAACTTGAGAGAAAAAAAAAAAATCTATTTAGAAAGTTCAAAGGAGAAAGAAGCAGGCAAGGAACGGAATATTGATTGCAGCTTCATTTCTAATCAAATCATATCAGTGAATAGGCTGCTAACATCTCCACAACTCTAAAAATAGAAAAATCTAATATGAGTTTAATATGTAGGAACTAGCATTAAAAGAAAATTAATAACTAACATTTGTGTGCTTTTGAGAATCCCTCTGTTTATCTTGAATGTAGGCTGAGCACATACCATTTTCTGTTGAAAATTATTTTAAAATGCTCTGAATTAAGATTATAAGCTGCCTTTAAAAGACCATTTGGCTTATTGCAGTATTTTTATGGCATAATAAAATTATATGGGAGAATGTAGGTAGGTAAGCACATGACTGAACTTCCGTGTCCTGCTTTAAATGGTTCTGTTATGCTGTAATGGCTAAAGAATGTGGGGAACAAACTTGCCTGAGTTGGGCAGCCTGTAGCTTCATACAAAAATGTTATAATGAGATGAGTGCAGCTTTTTGACTGCAGCAGTGGCTCGAGAGAGGCTCTCCCAGTTGTTTGTGGTTAGATAAGGGAGGCAGTGACTTTCAATAAGCTGAAAAACAACTCTTAAAAATGTTCTGAAGTATCTTCTATTGTTTTCATACACTTGGCAGAGAAGTTGATTGGTGCGCTCTGACTCAGTTCCTGGAAGGTGTAATTCATGGATGGTGAGCGTTTGTGTGACCACTTGATCAAGCAGAAAAGCAATAGCCTGTGCTCTTGTTTCACAAGTGCTGTCCTGGTCAGCTAATGTGGGTCATGGCTATTTAAGAATCTGAAATACGTATTTACTTCATAAAGGTTTTGTTAGATAGAATATGAACAAATTGTATTACCATCTCTGCTTAGACAATAGCTTTATATTTCTTCATAGCGTGTAAAGCTTACCGGCAATGCTAAAAGAGATTCTTGGGTAAAGCAGAGGTCTGTACTACTGCCTAACTTGACAATTTATCGTATGTATTTACACCAGTTGACTTACCCATCACTGTGGATTTAATAATGGACACTACTGAGGATGTAGCAAAAAAACATTATTTTCTTAAGATTGTATTTTATTAATTAAGCAATATTATCGGTTGTTGTGTCAAGTTTCCATTCAAATTGAAATGTACATATTCCATAAAATCCTGTTCAAAATCCAGAATAAACGTTTGTTGCTTGTGTGGTGTAATATCATCACTGTTATTTTAAAAAGGCAAGTAATTGTAGAATAGTCTTAATTTCCTGTGCTTCCTTCTGTAAGACTCTTAAGAAATATTAATGCAATTTTTTGTAAATCTTGGCAAGTATTGTACTAGGTAAAATATGTCCCAGATAAAAAGCATGATTAAACTTATTTCAGATAAAAAGATGAAGTTGCAAATATCAGATGAGTAAAAGAAGATGGTAAGAGCAAAGATATAACTGAAAAAAGTACAAACTTAAAGCATAAGTGCATAACTATCAGTGTAGATATTATTTCTGTAGCAAGCTATACTTGGTTTTATTTATGTAAAGTTTACTGTACTACAGTTTTCAAATGACAATATTAAGGTTTCCTCTTCCAAAAAATCTGCGTGATCAGCCAGTGGTCCTCATTGATATGAATCGCCAAGTTTGCCTGTTTTGTCTCTGGAGTCTAAATTATGGTCAGTACAGTGTCTGGCCATATAAACATCTTGGTAAAGTAAAGAAATGTAACTGAGTTTCAATAAATATTATTTAAAGTGCAATTTTATCATTACCTGAGAGATGTTATCCCAGAACAATTAAACACTGTTAACATTGCCCTATTCAATTAAGTAAATAATCCCTCTGACAGCACCTCTTCCTCTGGAGGGCTAGGACAAAACACCCAAGATATCCTTAATGATGCTGAGATCCAAATTAAATTGCAACTCTAAAAACATTATAATGGCCTTAGTCACTTCTGTCCTCCTAGATGGAATTTTAACAAAAATAAATAATCTGAAAGGCCTTGAATATGAAGAACAGGGGTCTGTAATGCTTTAAAGAAAGGCAAGGAAAGACAGTGAAATACAGGCTGCAAAGCTGTCATTGCTTGTCACTTTCTTATGAGACTCTCCCTGTTGCATTTCATTATCCGTGTTGTCATTTTAGCTCTGCTGTCTCCTATGACAGTTGTTGACTAGATCTATGCCGCAATGAGCACAATTTTGCATAAACGTATTAATGCAGCAAAGAAGTTGTATAAAGTTGGTCTGCAATATTTTATCAACCCTTTCAATTACAGCATCTAAGATAAGGGGTTTTAACTTCACTGTATTAAATTACTTTCAGATTAGCAACATGGTTTTAACAGATTAAGACAGACCAGCTTGAACATGGTTTTTCTACTGAATCTGTTCTGCTCTACACAGTTTCATGCGCTATGTACCCGTACAGTTTCTGAGCCCTGTCCGGTAGTCTGTTAAACAAAGTCATTGCTGTTCGTTGGCTGTGTTTCTCATTTTACAGTTCTGCGTTTGGGAATAGTTTTTGTGTTGGATGGCAGAAAAGAAAGGAGCAGATTTTTTGTTTGATTTTAGTTTGGTTTGGTTTTTTATTTAGTTTATGAGCACTGAATCTGTGCCTAAATTTTGTGCATAATATACATTCTCATTTATGATACATAAAGAGATGTTCACCAAATGTGCCCTATAGTTGGAGGAGAAGGCAGTGAGCTTTATAAGGAGCCTTTGGTATCCACGGGAGTTCATTCCACCCTTGACATTTTAGTTCTGGCCAAACAGAGATAGATGTATTTTCAGTTTGCAAACATTTCTGAGAGAAAAAGTCTGCTTACTTTTGCCAATACTGCCCTGGCAATACATGAACGTTAATCCTCAAGCTTGTTCAAAATGATGTCAGAGGCTTTGTACCATACTCTCAAAACTTTATGAATTGTTATTAAAAGCAGTTGTTTAAAAAATAGTTTCTTTACCCCTAAAACGTAAAAAAATGTGATTGAACGCTTGTTGCAAGTAATATGGTGACATAAGTATAATTTAACCTAGTTTATCTTCCAAAATTGACTGAATTGATATCTCAAAGTAATTCAGTTTAATAAATCTCATTAAGTGGGGAAGTGTGTTCTCAGGATAGGGATATTTTAAGACTAGATAAAAACTTTACTGTAGGGTTTTATTCCTCTTTAATTGTATGAATGTCTTTGATTTTCTTTTCAGTTAGACAAGCCTTTTGCATTTAGAGTTTTTAATTAATTGATGTTATCTTACTGACTTGTAGAACTTCTCTACAATGCAGGTTGGTTTTTTTTTAATGGGTTGAGATATCTTCTGTAACGTGCATTAGTATTTGAAGTGTATGGTGCATACACAAATTTGAAAGAAAAAGGAAAAAAATGGAGTATGGAGGTGACCTATCAATAAGTACAAATACTGAATTATTTTACTTCAGTAAGATTGATGTAGCAGTCTTTGCTGAGCTTTGTTCAGAGAGGAAAGACTGATAATAAAGTTGTTTATGTATTTTAAAAAACAAACCCCTAGCTTCTTACGAGGATGATTTGTGCCAGTACAAACTCATAA
This sequence comes from Thinocorus orbignyianus, assembly GCA_013400375.1. Lineage (NCBI taxonomy): Eukaryota > Metazoa > Chordata > Aves > Ciconiiformes > Thinocoridae > Thinocorus > Thinocorus orbignyianus. Next base: position 1,385,955 of record VXBW01001342.1, on the reverse strand, counting down.
GCAAGCACTTAAAAAAATTGTGTGAGAAACTGTTCAAAATCGTGTGCTATGGACAGTGTTTTGTTGTATGGTGATTCCTTTGAGACCCTTAACCTAAGAGTTTATTTAAATTTTTGTATAGGATTCTAAAAGGAATTTTTTCTTTTCCAACTAACAAATAGGCAGCTGGTGCACACAGGAAACGTATTTGTGGAGAGAACACAAAACCTGAGCTGAAGTAGTCATTCACTGTGTTGCTATTATGTGCACATGGAGCCTCTTCAGAAAGGAGGATTCAGGCAGATCTGCTTGTAGAGGCATGCTGATCTTCAAATGTGTGCCTATTTGTATCTTGGTTCCAAAAAAGTTTTGTTTTGTTTTATTGTGGGTGGGTTTTTTGGGTTTGTTTTTCTTTTTTTTTGGTAAATTCATATTTAGTTGTAACTATTTGAATTGATCGTTAGGGTGTAAACCTACAATACTTAGCCATGAGCAGGTTCTCCAGAAGGTACATCAACTGAAATATTGCTTTTTTTTTTCTTTTTTGTATGCATGTGAGATTTTCTGTGGACTAGTACTTGCTTATAATTTTATGTATATTTCTAAAACTATTTATAAAAGCAAAATTTATTTATAAAAGCATATTTTATACACACACATACGTAAATAAGAAGATTATAAGCATACAAATAATTTTGAAGACAATTTCTCCAGAAAAAGGAGAACTGTTATAGTTGCTCTTGAGAAGACTTGATTATTTCTATTCATGAATCTTCCAGGAGGAAGATACAAAAAGAATACTGCCTGAGCAGGCAACTGTGGTTCTGTTGCCTAATGCTTTATATTGCCCTTTCAGTGAGAAGAAAAGAAAAAAAAATTGCTATTTTAAAAAGAAATGTGAATAGGAAAGTGCTTTAAAGTTCTGTTGTTGTGGTCCTCAGGAGGTAGAGGCTTAAATACATTGAATCTGTAGAGATTTTTGGCACTTACTGCACTGCAATTAAGATGTTTTCTCCATTTATTCGGAGCAGTATTAATCAGTTATGTATAGTAGCTTAAAAATATCATTATTGCAGCAGTGTTTATGAATAACAAATGACCTGTATAATGCACCTGCGTGATTCCAGTTTTAGTTGTCCTTATCTTGCTAATCTTGTTAATTTTTTTTAAATAAAGTAGGCTTAAAAATAAACCTTTTCTCTCTTTCTTTTCTGTCTTTTCGGGGCTTACCTTCTTGTTTCTTTTTTTCCTTCTTTCAGTTTATATAGATAATGAAATATGCCATGGTTTTTGTTTCAGTTTCTCTGCAGTTCTCTGCCTTTTGGCTTATTTGTTGTATTGGGTACAAATACAAGCCTTGGATATCAGTTGTGGAACAACAAAGAACAACAGTACACATGTATGTGTAATGTGGCAAATAGTGAAAGTTTGCTTCTATGTATAAGTAACTAAGCTTTAAAAAATAAACTTACCTTGTCAGGACATAGTTACCATGGAGAGGTAAATAAAATACTCTTCAAAATGGAGATCCTTTCCTGAAGAGCAGCTTGAAGTGCAGGGGTAGGGATTGTGAAAAGGAGAGACCTTGTGGTGTTCAGCACACTTCCAAGTTCAAATAGGTTTGATTGTTTGCTGCTGACACCTGGAAGGAGAGCTACCAGGTATTGAACTTAATGGACAAACAAAGCTTAGAGCCCCTAATGCCTAAAGTTAGAGAAATAGGAGTGTGTGTGAAATAGTTTTAAAGAGGGATCAAAGCCACAGCTGTAAGCCTTCCAGTAGTTCCCATAATAGTGAAAAATGGCATCTAAGCTGTTTAACAGCCAGTGTTGATCACATAACATAGTGAAGCAGACCTTATCTTTTGACTAGGCCTTCATATCAAAAAATGCACTGAAAGTCCTCTATATAGGCAGAAGTGGTGATGTAATAGAAATACATTTTTGAGATGTCACTTTCCCAGCCCGGTGTGGAGAGAAGGGTGGGGAAAAAAGGAAGAAGCAAGAAGGCTTCTTTGAGCAAGTGACTCAGTTCATGAACAGGACAAGATGTGATTGTTTATATGCTCAGGATGTGCTGCTGCAGCATTAACGCAAATGAAAAGATCTTATGTGTGATGGAGCTATTGTTCTCTTGTTTATAAATGGAAGTTTTTCAATAGTTGAAACAAACAAAAACCTCATGTCTTGTGTCTTTTGCCTATGATGGTCAGACTATCTGGATTTATCTCGGAGTGTTTTATCTCTGAGTGGTAGTACTTCCAAAATTCCCTGCTACTGTGGTCTTAATGTTCTTGTTAGAAAATAGGTTTTCTGTAAGTGTTGCCAGCTCAAAGCAGTAAAAAGTCATGAGTTAAGTTTCTAAAATCAGTGTTGGGTTGTGGGTTTGACTTTTGTAGATCTGTAAATCATGTTTAAAATGTCCTTAACCTTGTTTGTATTTTGGGGGAAAGAGGACTTGGTTGGTTGCTGACTATTAAGTTCAATGTGGAAATGGTTTCTCTGTAACTGAGGGCAAGAAGGGTAGTCCCTAAAAGTCTTTTGTATGATTGTACAGTTCCAGGAGATGGGGTTTCAGGAAATGCTTAGACAATATGAATAGCACTGAAATTGTAAAAGTTGACTGTGAAACAGAAAGATTTGGGTGGAGGGGGCATGTTACCTGTTGCAGCTTTGTCAACATGGAATAGATAACTTGTGATGTGAAGTTAGACAATGGAGCGATACGAATGAAAGCACGCTTGAAATCAGAAGCACATGGTCCAACTATGAGAAGTGGTTATTCATGGCAGGGATGTGTCTGGCTATTTATCAAGTTCACATTTATAGAGAAAGATTTAATAATTGAAAATACTGGCTTTTCATAGCATATTCCACAGTATTCTGGAAAATTTAATTCTCGCCACCTATGTGAACATCTTTAGAAAAAGAAAGCTTGTTATTGAATGAAAGGGGAAGAAAATCCATAAAAGCAGGGTGGGGAGGGAGGGAAAGTACCTCTTAGAACCACTAGAAGTAAATTGAACAGTTAGTCTAGAAGAGATACCGAATGTCTTGCATCACCCTTCAAAAACGTGCCACCACCACACTGATTCATAGGGACTGTATTTTAAGGGATTTCTGTCAGGTGAAAGGTACTCTCCTTCAGTGGGAGTGCAGGCTGCTTCTAAGTGCTTCTCGATGGAACCACCTGTGTAGCACCTGGGGCTCTCAAGTATTTCCTTGTATTGCTGGGGCAACCTAAGACAGAAGGAACATACACATAAAATTGCATCTGTTTTGATTTAAGAAGTTAGAAGAGAGTGTTTTAATGACCTTTTCTTAATTAATGGCACTTACCTAAAGAGTGAGACTGATCTGAAGCAAATTAGTTAACTGTGTCGTGTGGAGCCTATCTCATGCCCTCTTAAGAAAGTTAACATAGTGAATGTGAGTATTAGTTCATTGCTGTATCATTTTCCCTAGCCAGGGCAGTGATTTATTTATTTATTTATTACATTACTGCTAGACAGTAAACAGAAAGTAGCTTATTTAAGCTGTTGAAGCTTGTGGTGTCTCGGCACAGAAGTTGTTTGTATTGGAACTGGTTTGCTTGTGCAAGTTTTATGCTGTGGAACAACCTGCAATTGGACTGAGTGGGAATTGTGACATGGGAGAATTTTCAGTGGATGTTGTTGGATTTTGAAGGAGCTGGTGTTGGCAATGAAGCAGAAAACTACCTCTTCCCCCCATTGTTCTCTTCTCCCATTGTTGGTTTAAACTGAAATAGTACCATATCTAAAGACTTATTTACACACAAGCAGTGACCCAGCTAATTTGGCCTTAGTTCAGTCCTTTAATTAGAAATTAGACAAAAGGTTATTTCTGGGAGACTGTAGTTTAACCTGAGCATGTCCATAGCATTTGAGGCAAAGCAACGTTGATGTGATCTTGGCTGTTTGTGTTACAGGTTATACATGACTATTTGGCATTGACCAAATCAGACCCAACACAGTAAAGGCTGTCTTTCTAATAACAGCAGAACTTCTATATGCTTTTTTTGGCATTGCTTTCTACAGAACTTGTTTTAAAGAATTTTAAACTGGGGTTTTTTTCCACTTAAACCAGAATTGCAAGCACATGTACATATTCTTGAGGTTCTTACAGGCTCAACTCTGTGATGCTGAAAGAAAGAATTAAACCGAAGGGAAGGAGAGGTGATCAAACTGACCCCGAGAAGGAGAGGATTCTGTATCTGAGATCTTGCCTAAGTTGGTTAGCAGAACAACTGAATTTTTACAATGACCAAACCATGTTGGCGTAACAGGGAAAAGTTTCAAAAGTGTCCAAAGCTCTACAGGCTGTTCTGCCTCTGTAAGATGCCTTACTCATGAAATGGCCTTGAAGCTCCCTAGTCCTTTGTATGTTGAAGGGCAGGTACCTGCCAAAGGGTATCTGAGATTATCTTTGACTACTACCTGGAATAAACCCTTGATGTGTGTATTAGTGAGATGCCTTACAGCTTCAGTGTTTGTATTTTCAACAGGGGATGGTGGAACTGTTGTTGGTAAACGAACAACCTTCTGTGTTATTGGAGGTTGTACACTTTTTGACAAAAAGAGAATTACTCCTGATTATTTTTGTTGCTATTTCTAAACTATAAAAGCTTTACTGCAGCCTTAATCCTATTGTGTAAGTTTCTTAATGGGGCTCTTTTTCTAAGCACTAATCAGTTGCCCCTCTTAAAGTTTTGCAAGATAGACTTTGGGGTAATTATTGTGATAATAAGACTTTGTTTAGCTTGCACAGTTATGACTGGTGATGGTAATGAGGCTGTTTGGGAAAAGAAAAAAAAAGTCAACCAATTTTAAACTGAGCCTGTTTGCGTAAGTAGATTACTTTGTGTCTTCGTGGGTTACTTCTGTTAGTGAGGCAACGCAAAAATGTGTACTTTGTGGAGCTTGATGTGTATGTGCAGTCGATGATGCTGTCCTGCAAATGCTTTTTTTCTCTGTGTTTCTTTCATCCAGCTCTTAAAATATTTTAAAAGAAATCTATGAAGTAAATAGCAGAATTCAGTTTGCCACCTAAACGTAAGTGACTTGTCAGTGCAGAGCTATTGACACAGTCAGTGGAACAGAGGAAGTGATTCATCTGAGCAGCGTGAGATGAGTGCTTGAGGATGGGCTGCGTACTCTCTATGCTCTATTCACTACAGATTTCTTCCTCCCAGATCTTTGGGGAAGAAATAACCTTCTACGTCTGCTTTGTATTTTGCAAACAGAGGACATAAGTGCCAATCTACACAGGTTGCTAAGCATGATGTTCTCAACCATTTAGGGGTTCCTGTCCATAAGGAACCTCTTCCCAACGGTCTTACCTGTGGCATTTGAGCACACGGGTCCTTTTGTGCTCTGAGCTCACTGTTAGCATGGCTGCAAATCTGAGCTTTGGGTCACTTTTGCAGACAGTAGTGAGAAAACATGGATGATCACAATGCCAGTAAAATTCCTATCCATGCTTCTGTCTTCACATTTTCAAAGCACTATTGCGCTCTGAGTGCTTCTGTATGAATTGTAGGCTGCCTTTTATTCAGCCCTTCACTTACCGTTTAAGATGGAAAGTGTTCCTGCCAATTCACAAATGATGAAGGGTTCCAGCAGTGTGTCTGTTCATTGCACGGAGCAGTTCTCTTCCTTTTAAAGGTCTGGGCTCCGGCTTGGGATGGGCTGCATGAAGAGCTTGGCTCCTTTGAAAAAAGGGGGGGTGAGTCAGAAGAAAGTTGCTTCACCTCTGCGAGGTACCTATCTAGTCATGTCTGGTGTGTGGCTCTGATGCAGGCAAGGAGTCTGAATTGCTGCAGCCCTAAATCACTAAATCCTAAATTAAGAGCCAGTCTTAGAGCAGCACAAAGGTTACAGTTAGTTCTTATCTGGGTTGTAGCAAAGCGTATATATGAACTGCTCCATAAAATAAAGTGGTCTCTCTGAGCCTCAGTTAAAAAGACATCTCGACGATGAAACTGTTGCAGGAAGAAGGCTTTGGGATAGGATTTGAGGTAGGATTTGAAGTAGGACCTCTGGTGTCTTGAGGTATTGTTAGTGTTGAGCTACAAAGCAATCACAAATGAATCTTTGCCAAACTGTTCTACTGTGTCAGGATAGAAAACAAATGGCCTGTCACCCATCTAGAAATACCTCAGTCCTCCATTGTCTGCTTGTTTCTGATTTAAAACAAAACAAACCTAGAACGACAAAAAACAACATGAAAAGAATGAATCCAACCCCCAAAAAATCTCTCTGCAAACCCCCACAAAGCCATCAAACAAAAAGAAAAATACAAACNACAAAAAGGGTGTATTACATCTGGAGAAGATTTCAAGAACCCCTGTTGCTTGACGCAGCCTTGCATCATGATTGCAAGAGGACAACTGCCATTTTGGCCAAATACAATCAGATAGAGGAATGCCATGGGTATGACTCTTCTGTACCCTTGGTGACCTCTCAATCCTGTAAGAGAAAAAAATACTCATAGTAGTGTTTTGGGAATTGAGACACAACTCTTTTCTAAACTTTGCTGAATTTAAACTGACCCTATGATTAGTTTTACTCCTTTCAGAAGTAGTGTTGCCATGTGCTAATTGATTTCCTACAACTCCAAAAGCAATGCAGCTTTCAGCAGATGTATTCCCTGGACACTATTGTTCTTTTTATCTCTGTTGATGTTCTGACATTGAGGTTCCAGGAAGGTGGGAGAGCGTGGTGATGATAGACCCTGTTGACCACTAGAGACTCCAGTGAGGGAGAGGACGTAAGGGATCTGATTTGGGCTTGTGTCCAATTATTACAATATATTTTTAGACTATTTTGTACTAAGGAAGTAAACACTTAATGCTGTGTAAAGGTTAGAGGTAGACCCACCCATTCTTGGAAGTATGTAAAGCTTGGCCTGAGTGACATCAGCGAGGGATCTGTCTTGTGTGTATATGCAGTTCTGTGATTTATTACAGTATGCTTTTGTGCCAAAGGTTATTCAAAAACGTCTTAGGTTGTTTCAGGAAACTGGTGTTTTATACTGAGCTTTTTCTCTTGACTGAATTTGTCCAGACCCAGTAAATCCATTTAAACAAATATTTGCAATATTTCTTAGATACAAAGCTGGTATGTAAGCTTTTCAGCTATTTGCCTTGATTTGCTTTTCTTTGCTGTATGAGTCTTTGGAAAGATACAGTATCCCATGTCAAACAATTTTTGCTTGTATTAAACTAATATTTTAGCTACCACAACAGTATTATGTGTGTTATCTCTTTAAAAAGTGATATGTAAAAGCTATTTTTTTCTATCAGTGATGTTTTTTAAAGCTAAATGCTAAATTAAATTAAATGCTAAAATGAGGTCTTATTAATTAAGTGGATTTTCTCTGAAGTACATATGATCAATAATAATAAGTAATATACAATTTTTATATATTTATAAAAAATTACTTGCATCCCTTTTTAATTATTAGGAATAATATGGTTCAATATCTGTTATTTTTAACAACCTGGTAAAGAGCAGAGCTATTAGGCCACAGCACTGATTTAATCCTTGGAATAGAGTCCAAGTCTTAAAGGTCACCAGTATTCTCCAGAATAAATTGTCAACTTCTGAACTCCTCAGTTTGCATTTTTAAAGTGTCCATTTTTCTTAGAGGCTGGTGGTTTGCACCCTGAGCAGTGCAGTAGCAAAAGAAAAAGGAAAGAAAAAATAAAAAAGATATAATAATAAGAGTATAAAGTAGGAGTAGAGATGGTCTTGTCTCTGAAATGGTCAGACACAGATCCAATTTTATGGCTGTTACCCGCTCTGTGTTGATAACCCATCACGATAGACAAAGGGTGAGAATAGTTCTGATCAGTCTGTGTGTGGTGCATACAATAAATGCAGCAGGACACCATGTCTGGTTCTTGAGCCTGTAATTTAAGGGGAATACAGGAATAGTGGAGAGAATTTCCAGGAGGGGAACCAAAACTGTGCAAGGATGAGAAGACAGTCCTTACAACAATGCTTAATATGTTTATGTTTTTAATGAAGGAAAAGATTGAATGGTGATGACTGGACATGAGTGTGCACATAGGTCTTGCTGCAAGGTGTTCATTATTAAAGATAATAAATACCTTAGTTGGAAATCAAACTTTTAACGTAGGATGTCAGGCATTTTGAAGCAAAACATTTCACAAATGCATTTTTAAAAGATACTTTAATAATGGCTTTTGCCTTGTCTCTGCAACGGTCTTGCCTGAGCAATTGCATTAGTTCTCTCTGGTCTTAAAGCTGTGAAAACCTGCTATGGCTAGAGTGTTCGTTGTGCAGTCTCTATAGATGTGATGTTGTGGCAGCTTTAATGAAATGTACATTCTTTCTCTCAGAGGCTGGCACGAGATGCTAATAGGGATGAAGTTATTCTGGTTAGGTCATTCTTGTCTCATGCTTCCCCTATGGCTTTGACTTCATATGAGGAAATTTCTCATGTCCTACTATAAGTTACTTTATTTTGTGTACTTGTTACAATTACATGCAGAAAAGGAAACTGGAAGTTGGATTTAAAATAGTAAATTTGAAATTTCATTTATCTCTTTTCTCCCTCCTCAGGTGGAAAGACATGACATGAATACTCTGAGTTTACCGCTTAACATTCGCCGTGGAGGCTCTGACACCAACCTGAACTTTGATGTACCAGATGGGGTCCTAGAGTTTCACAAAGTCAAACTCAGTGCAGATAGCTTGAAACAGAAAATCCTCAAGGTTACAGAACAAATCAAAGTTGAACAAACAGCTCGAGATGGAAATGTGGCTGAGTATTTGAAACTGGTAAACAGTGCAGACAAGCAACAGGCTGGGCGCATTAAACAAGTCTTTGAGAAGAAGAACCAGAAATCTGCCCACTCCATTGCCCAGCTGCAGAAGAAATTGGAACAGTATCACAAAAAGCTCAAGGATATTGAACAAAATGGATCTTCTAAAAGTACTAAGGATATTTCCAAAGATAACTTGAAAGATACTCAACATGGAAAGTCTCGTCCCTCTGGGCATGGAACAGAGAGCAGCAAGTCGGGGGTGCCGGGTGTGTCCTTGACACCACCTGTCTTTGTTTTCAGCAAGTCTAGAGAGTTTGCAAACCTGATCAGAAACAAATTTGGTAGTGCAGACAACATTGCTCATCTCAAAAACACCTTGGATGAATTTCGGCCAGAATCAAGTTCTAGAACGTACGGAGGCAGTGGCACCATCGTTGCCAAACCCAAATATGTTAGTGATGATGAGTGCTCCAGCGGGACCTCTGGCTCAGCAGATAGCAATGGGAATACTTCCTTTGGTCCTGCTGTGGCAAGTACTCTGGACAGCCAAGGAAAGCTTTCCATGATTTTGGAAGAACTAAGGGAAATCAAAGAGACACAGTCCCAGTTAGCTGATGACATTGAGAATTTAAAAGCACAATTTAAAAGAGACTATGGCTTTATTTCTCAGATGTTACAAGAGGAAAGATATAGGTATCTTTTCTTTTTTTTTTTAAACTGTTCTCTTGAAATGACTTTTGAGTGGGTATAGAAGCTATTTGGAAAGTGTAAACATGGGTGTGTGCTTGTGTGTGTGGTATTTCAGAAGCAAGAGGAAAAAAAAAATAATTCCAATCAATATCTGGTATTAAAATGTGCTACTCATTCCAATAACTGAAAATACATGTGGAACACTGATATTTCCTATCAAATGATGTGGTAGCTCCTTGCCTTTTGTTGAAGGCTTGTCAGAAAATTCCCGCATCTGACATCTTACACATTGTATTATGTGAATACTGCAAATAGGAGATGCCAATTGTTTTGTAAGTGGTGGAAGAATTCCAATCTATTGTGACTTGAAACTGCTAACTAGTCTATTGTGTAGCAGAGCTGATGGACAGCTGGTAGATACACCCTTTAGTCCCGAGAACTTCGTCCAGATACTCAGACACATTGCTGTCTCCTGGATGCAATGACACTTTGTACCCTCGTGGAACACATAGCTGTGAAATGTAATTTTAAGTGCCCTAGCACAACTTCCTCTTGCATTTGTTACTTGATAATTAATTCCTTTATCATCCACTGTGGGAAGTGAGATGCATTCTGCAGAGGGCCTGCACCTGCTGTACCTGTATCGCATTTGTCATATTACTTGTGAAAGTGTTGATTCTTGGAAGTTGTTACTACACTGATGGGCAAAAACTCAGTATGAATTGCAGGATTTAATGTTTCCCTTGTTTGTACTTCTTGAAATACAAGGGAAGGCTGGATATTAGGTGGTGACACGGGGCAGGAAGAACAGAGCAAGTAGCTTCTGCGCTCAGGACTTGATCTCAGGAGAAGGCAGAGCAGCCTTTTCTGACAGCTCACTGCTATTAAGATCTCACCTCCTGCCACCGTTTTCACAGCTGGATGATTTTGCCTCCATTATTTTTGTGCCAACTGCAGTGTCTGCCTGTTTGTGTGTTAAACCAAGTAATAAACTCACAATTATTTTTTTTTCTGATGATTTAGTTGAAATGGCTTACTGTGCACAGACATGCCAGAATGGGCTGTAGATGAATGGCAGGACCTTGCAGTTCTCTTGGAGAGGGGATCCAGGGAACATATTTTTCCTTTCACTATTGGTGAGCTGTTAACTGGCTCAGGTTTACTTATGAAACCCTATCTTCTTGTCTGAATGAAAAGTGAGAAATGGAAAAATGTGACTTGGATACCCTTAGCCACTGTTTATAGTTCACATAATTTGCCAATGATGTACAAATATTTGCTTTTTAACAACCACTGCCAGCAAGGGAACACTCAAAAAGGCTTTCAGTTTGCTGAATAAATGCTTATGGAGAGTTTCCAAAGTCTTTACTGATTTCTCTGTGTGCTCTGTAATGCCAGTCAGAGGAATCCATAGTACATGGAGACGTTACCTTTTAAAATGTGTAGTTGTTTTCATGATTTAGCATTACTTGAATAGAAAGCACTAAATTTAGACCTTTTTTCCTGATAAGATACGAAAGATTGGAAGACCAGTTAAATGACCTCACTGATCTTCATCAACATGAGACAGCAAACTTGAAACAAGAGCTGGCCAGCATAGAGGAGAAAGTGGCGTATCAAGCATACGAGCGATCACGAGATGTTCAGGTACTTTTTTTTTCTTTCTTCTTCTCATAAACTTCTGACACTTCATAAAAATGTTGTACTGTACAATACTTTCATCTTTTTACAGTTTTGTAGGAATACAAGGAATATGAGGAAAGATTTAAGCCCCTGTGTTTTCTGTTTGAAGATGAATACACAGCATGTTTAAATCTATTTGTTTCAATGGATCTGGAATTTTACCTGCTGGAACTGATGGTATAGCCCAGGCAGGCGTGTGGATGAAGAATGGCCTGTTTTCATTTCTTGCACCAGAGGAGGAAGGGATTTAGTCTCCTTATATTGTGTAAAATGCCACTTTTGACTATGTCTTACCACAAACCTCTTGCTCAGTCTTTGGACAATATATAGACATACCACTGGCAAGGTTTATTATAAATGGAGTTTAAGGTAAAAAGTAAAAGAGCTAATCAGTAAATAAACTTGTAGATTTGCTGATTTATAATTTTAAGAACTTTAATCCATGGTTACAATGGCCCCTATAAATAAAGCTGCAGGATGTGTTTACCTCAGTGATCAGTTGTAGTCATGTCTGGCTTCAATCAAAAGCCAGTAGTAATTCCTACGTCTGTCCTGACAGCACGTAGTTACGTGCTTGAATAGTTACACACAACATAATAAAATTTATATAATACATAATATTTCTACCCAAAGTCTAAGTGTTTCTGAACACAGAGTGCAGGCAGCGGGATGATCACCCTGTTCCCTGGTTGATGTGAGAGTCGGTGATGCTCTGGGAACAGAGGTGGAAGGGAATGGTGCTGAACCCAAGCACGTCACAGGTTCCTACGTAGGTTTAAAGAAGAGAGATCTCTCATGCAGGGTTCCTTTCTGTGAAGGCATCCTGAGGATGTAAAAACTGAATGAGACCCGAGTTCTCCAGCAAAAGGGCTGTGAAATGTTCACCGATTCATTAGTAGAACCCTGGAGGGGCATCAGAGATTTTTAAAACTAATTGAAGATCTATGTTGCTGCAGCCTTGTTTCTTCTCTCTCTGTGTATTTGGGCCTGTTTAAACCTGTCTGTTAGGGGGTTTGGCAAATAAGCTAAAACAGAGTAAAAGCATTTCAGCTGCAAATATTTTAAGTAACAACCTACCTTCAGACCACTGTGTCCCTAAGGGGTGGGTAGATCATTTTTAAAAAACTTGCTCAGCCTCGTGCAGAACAGCTGGGCTTTCTCCAAAGCAGCACGAGATGACTGGAGAATAATGTACGGTCAGAGTAGAAGAAGGACCAGGAAGATTCTTTACTGTGTAGTGGAGAGCATGCACAAACCCTAAGGGGTGTTGTGCCACCCGTTAAGAACTTTCTTGTGTATTATTGATAATTCCTAGGATAGTGAATTTGTCAGGTACTGTCCCCATGTGCTTTGTGTGGCTGGGTGGCCACATGGTAAGCCAGTTCAACTTGCCAAAACAACAGAGGAGTGAGCCAGCCAAAGCAAGCTAAAAACTCTGTGTGCAGTGGTTTTGTTTGTTTGTTTTTACGATGAGGATTGGGCTGAATCAGCTTACTGGGAGATCAGGTGAACACCGCTGCCAGTGCAAGGAAAATGTTTGGAGTTTGAGAGTGGGGAAGAAAGTCTGGAAGTTGGAGTGTGATTTCTCCCTCTCACACGGTGGTAGAAGGTTATGTCAAGCTGATCAGTCTCATTAGTTATAGCCTTGCCTTATGTTACATCGTGGTGCCCAAGTCCCAGCTCCAACAAAATGTGGCGTTTCAGCAAGTAAGTGAAGCAGTCAGAAATTTTTCCGTGTTTTGCTTTGAGAGGCTTCAAGCATAGGGCTAGTGACTGAGGAACCATTTTACTCAAAGATCATTTTTAGTCTATGCTCAAGCAGAAGAGCAAGGTCTGCTTTCTGCAGAACAAAATCAGAAATGGAATGTATCATGCGAGACTGAGAATCCCGTAAAAGCATCACCAGAGACTTCTGCAGCACACACTGCCTGCTTGGGGTGTGGATTAATGAGCCTTCATTAGTTCGTTCACACTGAAAGGGGCAGAAGGCAACCTCTTATGGAGGACTCAATTTCAGCACTGTAGTGGCTTTGAGGAAAAAAGGCAATGTAGACTGGAGAGATGGTGTAAACCAAGTACTCTGTGTTGCAAAGTAGATGTAATGAGTATGGCAGCAAGTCTGTACTACCCCAATGTGTTCTACCGGGTATACAAATAAACTTACTTTGATGCTGTTTTAATGCTGTGAAAGTTGCCATGGCAACAGCTTTCCCAGTTCTTTATCTCATCAGTATATGCAGGAAACATGACCTGTCATGACCATTAAAGTTGTTATGCCTTTTCTCAAGCACGAAGAATGTAAAAACTACGTTTTGGACAGTGTTGTCAGAGTTGATTATACCTGAGCACAGAGTGATATGTATCTCATACATATCCCCATGCAGATGTATCCGGATTTAAGAGTTGGTGGTTCATTCAAATTTTAGGAGTCTATGATAAATTACACTTCTCTTTAGTTGACGGGTGGCTCTACAGCTAAAATGGGAAAAGTGGTGTATGGAAACAGAGCTGCCCTAATTCTTGTTTTCTGTGTCCAGGAAGCCTTGGAATCGTGCCAGACCCGGGTTTCAAAGCTGGAGCTCCATCAGCAGGAGCAGCAAGCGCAGCAATCCGAAACGGTTAATGCCAAAGTGCTCCTGGGGAAATGTATTAACGTTATCCTGGCCTTCATGACTGTCATCTTAGTGTGTGTTTCTACTATTGCAAAGTTCATTGCTCCTATGATGAAGAGCCGTTTTCATATCATCTGCACTTTTTTTGCAGTGACACTGCTGGCAATATTTTGTAAAAACTGGGATCATATCATTTGTGCCATAGAACGGATGATAATACCAAGATGAAGCTGCTGGCCTGGCTGCTTTCTTTTTCCTTTTTTTTT
>VXBW01001342.1:1359773-1371893 GCA_013400375.1 Thinocorus orbignyianus | reverse complement strand
TCTCTCCTTGCCTCCCTGTTTTTTAAGTGCTGTGTGTACAGATTAATTTTTTTTTTTTTCAGTTTAAATGTGTGGACTGGATGGAGAAAGCTACAAAGACTCTTGGACTTCAAGGTGTAAATACCTAAATGCACACTTGTTGGCAGTCACTTGCCTGTTCAAGCCGATTGTGTCTAATTGGCTGCGTCTGTGATGAACTGCTCACTTATGTTGGTCTTCTGCCTTAATCCAACAGGTTTTCCACTTTACAGACCCATGGCCACAAAAGGTGGTATGATGCTATGAGAGGGATCCAAGCAACTGCAAGTGTCAGGTGTGCTTCTATTTTAACAAGACTGGAGTGCAAAGAGTGTGATCGGGAGGGAGTGAACCATAATGTGTATCAACCCTGTTAGACTAATAAACTAATTTTCTCTCTGAATCTAACTAGAATGATAAACCAAATTATATATATTAGTAGGTCTTGATTCTAAATTAATGGGTATCTGTATTTGTAGTTTTCAGGACCAGCAAAACTTGATTCATCTCCCAATGACCTTTTACACAGAGGGTTTATTGTTGGTAAATTAGCCCAGTGATGACTATTGACCACAGTTAGCAGTTGTTCTGTCCTGGCACTGTTCCTTATCACTTGGGAAACACACAAATGTGGCCTACGGCTTCCTAAACTGAACTGGAGTGAATGACAAGATCTTAGTGCCACTCTGTAAAGGAGTAAAGCAACAAGTATCTGGTGGGTAAGTAAGTTGTCCTGCAGACCAAAGCACTCACTCCCTTGCCTCAAGCCCTGCAATCTGCAAGGGGGAAAGAGTACACAGCAAGGCAACGTTTAGGATAGCCTTTGTGAGCACTGAATTGTTGGGGTGCTCTAACTGAACACAGAGCAGTGAGGTGCTGGGACGCTGGGTATAGTGGATTTCTCTCTTATGTCAGATTAAGCAATGTGGAAGAAACATGAGGGAACAGCTTCTTTGGGGAGCAGGGAGTTAAACTACTGTAAATACACAATCACTGTGCAGACTCTCTTGACAAACATTCCTGAAAATAATGTATTAGCATACAGCACCACTACTAGGAAACAGGGCTGGGTTTGTTTTTTTACTGGAATTTGTTTGATTTAAGAACTGCAAAAAAACTTCCCTGAAATCTGCTTGGCTTTCAGCCATGATGTAAAACAAGATCTTTAATAAAGAAAAAAAAAACAACAACCAAAACAAACCAAACCACCACAACCAGAATTCTTCTCTGCTCTCTGTTAAATGAAAGGATTGTGTCTGCAGTTATTTGATGTTCAGTATTACTTTGAAAATAATTTTCACAATAGATTTTCTTTTCAGTTGCTGTATTTGCTATGCTGGTTTTATGGGGCAGGGAGGGGATTACTGGATGTATTTGGTTTCATTTGGTTTCAATTAAGTGCAATAGTTGGTGTAGAAATTCAGAAAATTTTATTCTGAGGAAAGGGAGGGGGATCTTTGACATTTTACTATTATTGGATGCACAATGGATACAGTTACATTTTGTGGCTTCAGGGGCTGAAGGAAAGACAAAAAAATTAGCTGCATACATAATGATATGACTCAGCATTTAGAAAATTCAATTAAAACACTTTAAAAGTCATTCATTCTTTATATGTGCTACGCCTTTGAACAGAGAAATCAGGAAGAATCCTGTTGGCTCTCAGGCACAGGAAGTGGATCAAATCAGGCACACCCATGTTATCTTAACCCAGCCCTGCCCCATCTTCAGAGGAAAGGTGGAGTGGAAAGAAGTTCTGCTGAGAGGGATATGACTTCATAAAGCCCAAACTTACCAATCAGTTTATCCCTGGTATCCTTGGTTATGTCAGAAAGACTTACTATATAGATACATTCTTCTTTTCCTCATTATGGTTTTTTCTCTCTGCCTTTACCCCTGCATTCCTGGTATCCCCTGAAGAAGGAAAGAGGTATTATGTATTTAACTCTTCTGTCTTACTTGCTGCATGTGCTGCTCTTCGGTTCAGGGAGATCTTTTCTTCTCATGCTTCTTAACCCATTTCAGCACTGTATGTGTGCACTGCAACTGGCCTTCACCCCACCTTTGGAGTACTTAGCCTCCTTTTACAGCTGGCTCATAAACTGAGGAGATTGCTTCCACTGATGCAGCTCATAAACTTATCTTCACCGGAAAGTCCCTTCTACAACCTTAAAAAGATTAAAAGGAAAAAAGAAGTAGTTCTTTCCTGGCCTTTACATCACAAGAAAGGGTTTCCCTTGGTTTATTTTTATACCCCTTTGATGTGTCCTGAGATCCTCTTGGTCTTTTTCCACTGTTTTCATACAATCTGTTCTTATCTTCATTTTTGAAAAGGTGTATAATGTCTTTTTATAGTCCATACTTTCCATTTCTGCAGCCAATGAGCGTGCTTCTATTCAGAGTCCTTTCCTCTCTGAAGTCTTTTCCTAAATTCCACAACTCTCTTTAATAATCAGCCATATGACTTCCATCCCCCCACCTTGTTTCCACAGACCACAAGATTATAAATCCATTACCAAAAAAACCCAAGGGTCCTGGTACTGATCCTCAGAAAGCTGTGATTCTTTGTGGTGTTTTCTTGCCATCTTTGTTATAACCTCCGCTCTTCTACTGTTTGCACAGCCGCCTTCTGGTCTGGCCACTCAAGAAAACACTTTTTGTCTAGTATTTTGTTATATGGGTTCTGAGGGGTACACGTCCAAAAGAAAGAAATACCACATTAGTAATTTTTACGTAAGAAAAACTTCTTTGCCTGTTGCATGGTTATGTGTTTAAAGAGATAATCCTCCCAGTGCTAGTGTGTGTAGTTAAAAATGTAATGTCAGGTCGTCTCTCAAGGTCAGGCAGGAAAGAGGTTAGTTGTTTTTCTAACAAAGAAAGTTGGTGTGCTACAGCCTGGGGATGTGAGGGCTCCTGCTTCAAGGGCATCCCATTACAGACCTGGAAGACAACCTCAGTGCAAAACGAGGGTAGAACATAAAAGCAATGGGCCTGTGAAAGATCGCTCGCTGTCTTGGTAAAACCTGACTGGGTCCAAATTGGGAACAGAAGAGTCTTGCATTTCCTTATTGCAGAGAACACAAAAAGCTGTAAAGGCTGCATAATGTTACTCATGCAAATTAAACAAACCCTAATTGGTAAATGGGCACAGCACTTTTCCAGGTTATTTTCCCTGCTGCATTAAATGACTGGAAGATGTGAAACATCTAGAAATTAAAAAAAGCCATGAAGGGCAAAAGCCTACTTTTGGGTGAAACTGCCATAGCTTTTTTTGCCCATAGTTGAGGCTGCAGTGCCAGGAGCTCTGCCAAGCAGAAGGCCAGCTAAAGGGGAGGGAAGTGTCTGCTGCTGCCATCACCCTCCTGTTTCTCACCTTGTGGTGACAGTGGTATGTGTTGCAGTCTTCCGTAAGGCAGGTGAGTTAACTAGGCTGGAAGAAAAACCAGTGAAATGTGGGTAGTTCTCCACATCTAGAGCCTCAGAGGGATGATGGAAAGGGCTCGCAAGTGCCAAGTGGGCACAAAAAGGGAGAAGAGCCTTTCTCTTCCTTGCTGCAGTGACGTGTTAGCTGCCCTTAAAACTGCGCTCCAGGCAGCCTCCCTGCAGAACAATAGAGCAGCTTCAGCGTCGGAAGTTTCTTTCTAGCTTTTGCCTCCGGGGAACAGATAAGAAGCAGCAGGGTGTGGTGGCCCAGGGTGGTGGCTGGGCTGGCCAGGGCTGAGGCCTGTGCCACCCACTGTGGTATCGGCATTGCTGCCACCGTTTGAGCTGGGATTCTCGGAGTGTATGTATCTGCCCTGCAGTCAAAGCTCTACTTGCTGTATAAGTATACCTAGGCCATCCCAAACAGCTGCAAGACCTCTCTTAATTAGAAGGTTGTTCACCTTCTCAATCAATTAACTGTGTTCTGTCAGGAGACCATTTGCTTTTATGTTCTCATATGACACATTAGAGATTGTTAGTACACTCCTTAAGCTTACTCAGCGTCAGCCTCTAAAACGCTCCCGCTCGACAAAAAGTTGCCAGACGGTGTCTTTTCTGCTTGGTAGTCAATTATTTCATTTCACTTTGACAGTAGTTCTCCAACTGAAAAGCCCTTTGGTTTGTTAATACCTGTTCTGTAGGCGTTTGGCAGCTTTTTTGCTCAGAGGTTGCTGGAGATTCAGTTTCTCATGAAGGTTAGTGCAATTTTCCTGATCTCTCCCATTTCAGCATTCAGTCTAAATTAGGTTTCCTCTAAAACTTGTATAACACATCCTTCCACCAGCTTCAGCTATAGAACTCCTTTATTGTTGAACATCCAATTAAGCCACTGACAGCACAAAATGAGCTGCAGTTTAAACTCCTTCTCCTTTCTGCTTTATGGTATATACGCTTGTGCAGCTTCTCGTTCTACTGCATTGTTAGGATGTCTTGTTCTGAACTCTTAGAGAAGCACTATCCAATCTGGTGGCTTTTTACTTTGATATCAAAATGCTTGTGTTATGCAGTGCCTCTGCTGCAGGGCCATCACGCATTGATCTGAGACCTGCCCTACACGAAGGATATTTGAAAGCCAGTGGTTTTCTTTGAACAAATCATGACTGCTTAACTGAGAAACAGAAATTCAATAGGTGAAGGCAATTTACTGTCAGAAAGATACATGATCCACTGACTGGAAGTTGAAACTAGACAAATCCAGCCTACGCCTAAGCTTTGGTTTTGTACTCATAAGGGTTAAGTTAATGATGAGCTACTGAGCAACATAAAGAAGGACTGACTCCAGCGTTTGAAGTTCCAGCTACATGCTGCTGTTCTAAGAGGAATCAGTTCAGGCTTACGTTTGATACAAAGTCAACTGCATAATCATAGGTCGTGCTTCCTGGAGTTAAAATCAATGAACAAGAAATTATTTGGAAAAAAAAAAAAACAAACCAACCACCCCAACCCACAGAAGCTTGAGGTTCATTTGGAAAGTATGGAAACCAGTTTTGGAAACCAGGGCCCTTTCCACTTTGATACCGACATTTAACTTCTGGATTCAATGGTATAACAGAAGGTAAATGCAGATTAATGTAATTAAACACTTTAATTTGGTTAACAGAATTTAATCACTTCTGAAAGTCCATCTAGGAATAGCAATCAGGCAACTTTATTCTCCTCTTTTTTTAATCAAACAAACATTTAACTGTTTTTTTCATTTACTGTCATTCCAGAACATGGCCTTTAATTAATTATATTGCTGCTCTTTAAAACACGAGAGGGATTATCAAAGGCTTGTGGTCAGATAAAGTCTGAAAGGCCTCTCTGATGCTGAGTAGAATCTGACAGAAAGAATCAGACAATTTAACATTACAGCTGTGAAAGACTAAAAAAAGTTTAAGTTAATGGAATTTTCCCTGAAAAAGCAAACTGAGATGATGTTGTATATAAAGGCTGCATGAGGACTACTCAAACTATCCTGTCTGGTTGATTTGCTGTACGTTTAGCATATTAAGTTGTACTGTTGTAGGAAAGTTTTGCACAAAGCCACCTTTCCTTTTTACCCTGGGAACCTGGGTCTGGTAGTATCAAGGTGTACCAAAAATTGTCTGGTTTTATTGACTAAAGTTAATTGTCTCAGTGTGTGATCTGCCATGTTTCTCATGCCATTTTCATTTTGTGCAGCACTGTGGAAAGATGTAACTATAAAATGTAATTTTTGTATATTTTGTTGTGTAGTCATGACTGCCTCTAAGGTGCCATTAACATTTTTTAAAATAAAAATATTTACATTTACTTGATGATGCATGTCATTTCTTGAAGTTACTGTCTGATCACTCAAACCCTTATCGGTTTTTCTTTGTCAGTAACAAAGTTATCCAACTGAACATAAGCCCCAGCTTTAAAATACTGATGAAACTGAGCATTCTGCTTTGCTGTAGTTTTGACCAAAACTAGTAATTTGAATTTTGTTTATAGCTATAACAGGGCAAAACTGCAAACATCGAATGAGATATCATCATCGCTCTTCTCCAGAGCTTGTGTGAACACGCTATGCAAACGTGATGCTTTTGTGCCAAGCAGTTGGACTTGCTTTGGACTAGAAACCTAGGCTGAATTTTTACAGTGTTGTCAGAAATTGTACTTCTGACATGCCTGATAGCTAACATAACTGACATAAAGGAAAACATTTGCATGTATTTTTCACAAAGCAGAGGTCTTGTCAGATGGCACCAGCAGCCATTTGGAAAGATACTATTTTTACACCAAGAACAGGGTAGAAACAGGGCAGTAATAGCGTGCTGCTTTGCAATCGTGCTGTACTTCCTATTTCCTCCTGTTTGAGGAAACTGCCTACAACAGCTCCTGTGTCACCTGCAGACTTTTCAAGGCCTTGTCACGCTGGGTTTCATGCGGGTGCCTGGAACTCTGTCTAACTAAGGCTAACTCGGTTGCCAACCAGCAGGTTCCCCCACAACTGCTAGGAATTTTTGCCCACTTCTGGCATGGGCTGAATAACCTCAGCTGGCACACGGGCAAACCAGATGTAAAAAAAGACATCTCACTCATCAGTCCTCTCAGCTGTTCATAACTGGCTTGGAAGAGTGCATGACGCAGCCTGGGAACTGTTTTAGCACCCTGAAATAGAAAGACAAAGAGGAAAATACACAACTGTGCTGTTTAACTCAGCACAGAAAGAGAAGTGTCACTATTCAGTGTCAGCAATCGCTGGATGAGACTGATAACCCTCACCAGCAGCATGCACTGAAAATACTTTGTGTTTGTGTCCCCAATACCTCCGAGAAACAAAGCTGTATGAATGTGCCAGAAACCATCTGGAAGCACCCAAGACTTCATCTGTTACTGCACTGCAACTCATTTAGACACACAAAACCTGCTTTGAACTTGTTACAGCATCACAGAATCGTCAGAGTTGGAAAGGACCTCTGAAATCACGGAGTCCAACCATATGTGCCCAAAAAACACCCTATACCTCGGCAACTAGAGCATGCCCTGAAGTGCCACATTTACATGTTTCTTAAATACCTCCAGGGATGGTGACCCCACCACCTCCCTGGGCAGGCTGTTCCGGTGCCCGACCACTCTAGTAAAGTAATTCTTCCCAGCATCCACTGTAACCTCCCCTGCCACAACTTCAGACCATTTCCTCTGGTCCTGTCATTATTCACTTGGGAGAAGAGGCCAACACCCATCTCTCTACAACGTCCTGTCAGGTGCTGCAGAGGGCAATGAGGTTTCCCTTGAGCCTCCTCTTCTCCAAACTCAATATGCCCAGTTCCCTCAGCCTCTCCTCATGTGACTTGTTCTCTAGATCCCTCACCAGCTTGNTAGCTCTCCTCTGGACACGCTCCAGCACTTCAATGTCCTTCTTGTAGTGAGGGGCCCAGAACTGGACACAGCGTACGAGGTGAGGCCTCACCAGTGCTGAGTATAGACGCACCATCACTTCCCTGCTCCTGCTGCCACACTATTCCTGATGTAAGCCAGGATGCTGTTGGCCTTGGCCGCCTGCACTTAGTTCACACAGTGCTAGCGGTGTGGTTTATCTCAGCCATAACTGCTTCCTGAATGCATGGGTGCCACCACTCTACTCGTGCTAATGTAGTAGGGTACGGCAATCAAACAGCCAGGTCTGCCTCCCATGGCAACTAGCACTGAGCTGATGTAATTGAAAGGAGAAATTTCCACACTGTATCCCTCTCAATTCGTTTGGACTGTGGACTTAGGCGGCAACTCATTAGCTTCGTGAAGTTCCCTAATGGATCGATGCTATGATGCCTTTTATGTGCAGCCTATATGATTCAGCCAGAAGTAAAGCAGAGAGGCTGATCAGCAGCCCCACACAGCACATTTGCCCAAGTATTGGCTTCATAAACTGCCTCATGCTTTATATCTACTGATGTCCTACGTGACAAAAATGACATTCTGGCCCTACTGAGCTCAATGGTAAAAACCCCTCCCAGTTTAACCAGGGAAGACTCTTATCACAGTGCTATGGCACTTCAGAGCAATTTCATCTTCTGTTTTTGCAATGACAAAAATACTATTTTTCTCAGGCAACCTGTACACACCAATGTATGGTTTTAACTCTCCACCACAAATAGCACACTACTCGGCCACAGACATCTCTGCCACAACTGTGTGAGACAAACTGTTTGGACTCTTTCAGGCTCTGCTGACTCAGAGGCTGAGTGGAGCTTGTACTCCCACAACACTAATTTCCCACTTGGCCTCTATCCTGCTAGGTTGGATTCAGGTCAAGGTGACATAAACTAAGCATGGATTAAAGTACAGGTAAGAGCAGCAGCACGTGTGCGTAACAGCAAAACCCTTCTCTAAAAATATGCCACTGGGCTAACAGGAGCTGGAGGATTTATCTAATCTAGCAACTATTTTCAGCTTGCTCAACTGAGGCAGCAAGGGAGTCTCAAAGAGCCTTCAAACTCATTGAGACATTTTCTGACCATACTTACACAGTGTCTTCCTCCAAATAATGTATCTGCAAAAAGTATCAAAATATTTTCCTGGGCTTCTCTATGTATTTTACAGCTTTTTGTGTCTTGCTTTCTTTGTGTGAGGATGAACCCTGCTGCCATGTGAAATGCTGATCTACCCTGAACTAATACAGCATTTAGAGAGACATATAATGTGTGATACTGTCAACCAAAAACCTTGAGGTCTCTCAAGGAAATCTCTTTAGCCCTACAGTGAATTTAAATTTAGTGTACCTTGAAGAGACCTTACTCTTCTTGTGAAACTACAGAGATCCATGGCTGCATAAATTTCTATTTCTACAAAAAACCTGTGTTGTGGGAGATGTTTCAAACTGCACTGCTGGAAGTATCTGAACCAAGTTCAATTTAAAAAAAGGGAAATTGTAACTGTTAGAATAATCCAACATATTATAAAGGCATTATACCTGCTTGCTTTACGTTCTGAAGAGTAATTAGAAAAGTATGGCTGACATAAAGCGAAAACAAAGAAACACCAATATGTGTTTCCACTTTCTCCTCAACAGGATGGCTTCTTCCCATATTTACTTCTCTCATTTTTTTTTCTTCCCTTTTTCTTGTAATATTTATACTCTTCTAGCTGTTTCTTTCTCTTGCCCTCTGGGCTCATCTCCTGATTGATCCTCTCTTATCTCTCTTCTGTGTCTATAAGCCCCACACACCTGCTTTCCATTCCTCCTTCCATCACCCATCTCCTCCCCATGCCCCTGAATTCCATCTTTTCCCTTGCTTCTTCTCTCTCTTCCCTTGTACTCCACAAGATTCCCAGGTCAAGCCCATCTGAGTCACAACAGCAGCTCTATTTTTAAAGTAAGCGGAGGTAGGAGCAGGTTTTCAGTGCAGCTTCTCGCATCACTGGGAGGCATGGAGAGAGCTGGTCACTGTGACAAACAGGAGCATCATCACCACCCATACTTCAAAAAATTCTACCAGGTGATTAACTACAATTACCTGACTCAGTGGGCCTTGGAGGGAAACACGTACCCTTTTTTTTTGATCCATGTGAAAAACATGGAAGCAAAACCAAAGTAACACGATTTCCACCATTCTGAGTCATCCTGTTAGAACAACATTCTGCACTGGAAAGTTGCGTAAAAATTGCACCATGATTCAACAGATTAGCTGGCAAGAGACACCCAACCCTGTCTCTTGATTTCAGTTACCTAAACAGTTGTAGATTTTGTAATTTTTTTTGCTATGTTCCCCACAGAGGTCACACTGAGTGACCTAGATTCTTGATGTCATGTTTCTCATGTAAATTAATTTTTTCCCAATAGATTACAGCTGTGTAATCCTGATGTGAACGGACACTAATAGAAGCAGAGAAAGAATCTGGGCCACGCTACCATTCCTGTTAACAAAGCTGGACAGGGGAGGAAGACTTCTGTTTAACCTTAGTTAGTGTTAATGAAAAAAATAATTTAAAAGTAACAAACTTGATATGGAAAACAAGAGTCAGGCATGCAACTTTGTAACATTTTTTAAAAGACTTTTTTGCATTACAAAGTCACATAGAACTATCCCTTTATTATTATTTTTCTTTATCATAATCTCACGTACCCCAAAACGGAATTTTACTTCATTTCGGAAGGTGAACTTTTAAGTTGTTGTCATGTCACTTCTTTCAGCACAGGTATAGTTTGAATACTGTTGACATTTCGCTTCTAGTATTGGCATGGTATTAGCCACAGGCACAACACAGATGTAACACTGTACAGCAACATCAGCCTGCAGAGTCAGGCTGCCAGTAAAGTAAGTACTAAGCTCTTGTCACCCTAGTGATGGAAGTGACTGTAGTCTGTTTCAGACACCTTCTTATTAGCCGAGCTTACAACCACCTCTAGGGGAGCCAGCTGTAACTGTCATCTCCAGATCTCTATAAACTACTGGCGAGTTTAACATTTGGCTTTTTTTTTTATTATTCTTCCCTCTTTCCCTTGGGGACACGCGTGTGTCATCATATAATACATTATTTGAAGCCAATATTCTAATGTATTATTTGAAGCCAATTTTAATCCTTATTACAGGATGGTTAATCTTATTCGGGAAGTGTCAATACCGCTCTGGATGATCCATCTCCCACTTCAGTCGAGGAGATTCCAGAGTAATTGAGTACATTTACGAGCAGGACACGATTATACCGTTTCAACCGGGCCTGCAGGCTGGATTCTGCCAGAAAACAGCCACCGTTGCCCACAAACGCCTGGAACGTGTTTTCCTTCGTACATGGCCACACACAAGCTGGGTATGGATAGCAGCGACGTTAATTACCGCTGCATACTAATCAAAACGCGTACTTTTTACCTCAGCTAGAGAGCGTTAGACACCCACTACCGGCAAACTGTCGCCGGCTGCCAGGCCGCGCTTTGGTTTCCCTTACCCCCCGCCTCCACAACCCAAACGACGGGCACAGAACTTCGCAGATTCGGTGCAAAACCTTCCTAACAGCGCCACGNTGAGGCGCCATTTTTAAATTCCCCGGCCCGGCGGCGGCCGTTACCGGCGGAGTGAGGCGGGATGTGAGGGGAGGCCGGGCGCCGCTGAAGGGGGGCAGGGTACCGGGCAGGCTGCGGGCCTTCCCGCCTGGGCCTTCACCCTGCGGCCTTTGCTCCGGCCCGGCTCGCTCCTCCGCTGGGCCTGTAGTTACCGAGCAGAGAGCCGCAGAGGCGGGAAGGGAGGTGGTCAGCCCGTCCCGGAGCGCCATCGGCTTTGTCTTGTGTTCCCATTGGGGGTAGCAGCCTGCTGCGGCCTGTGTTGGCTGGTGGTGGGCTGGGGTGGTTTGGGGATCACCCAGCAGAAGGCCAGGGCTCCAAAGTACAGAGATAGGAAGAACCTGCTCGCTGCCAGGGTTTCAAACGCTTATGTATGCACGCTTTTGGGGTATTATTATTATTATTTTTTTTTGGTTTGTTTTCCACCAGTGAACTTCATCCATGTGCAGTTTGAGGATAATGATTGTTTTCTGCGCTTCTGTGTGTGTGACACCCCTATTTTGTTTCTCTGACCAAGNATTATTTGAAGCCAATTTTAATCCTTATTACAGGATGGTTAATCTTATTCGGGAAGTGTCAATACCGCTCTGGATGATCCATCTCCCACTTCAGTCGAGGAGATTCCAGAGTAATTGAGTACATTTACGAGCAGGACACGATTATACCGTTTCAACCGGGCCTGCAGGCTGGATTCTGCCAGAAAACAGCCACCGTTGCCCACAAACGCCTGGAACGTGTTTTCCTTCGTACATGGCCACACACAAGCTGGGTATGGATAGCAGCGACGTTAATTACCGCTGCATACTAATCAAAACGCGTACTTTTTACCTCAGCTAGAGAGCGTTAGACACCCACTACCGGCAAACTGTCGCCGGCTGCCAGGCCGCGCTTTGGTTTCCCTTACCCCCCGCCTCCACAACCCAAACGACGGGCACAGAACTTCGCAGATTCGGTGCAAAACCTTCCTAACAGCGCCACGGCAGCGCTTTAAACACGGCGCTGGGCTTCCCGGGCCGAACTCCACGGCCGTGCCCGCTCCCCCTCACCAACCGCCCCTAGGGGAGGGGAGGCGGCGGCGCAGGCGCAGGGCCACTCACAGGTCCGTTGCCCCGGCA